>WEDG01002655.1:0-98403 GCA_017591395.1 Schistocephalus solidus | reverse complement strand
CTTGCCCGGAATTTTACCTTAGTCGTGAAGACAGGTAGCTTTGCATGCGGATACACTATGTACGTGCCCAATTTTGTGTTGAACACAGTTCTATTCACAAATGGCAGCAAAATTTCGGGTTCCAGGTATTTGTTTGAGTAGAAGAGTAAACTGGTCGAGCAACGCAGCAATTTGTTTATTACTCTGAGTTTTCGAACTAGAGCAGTAGTCTATTGTCTAGTTAGTAGCAACAACAAAAAAACCTGTACATACAGGGGGTTCAAACCAATCACTGATCACTGACGCAAGTCGGGATGTTAATGCACAGGGCCCTGTATGCCAGCGGCAGTTCGATACATCGATTGATTTATTGATTAATTTATTTAGTTCCCATCGAAGAGCAGGCTTAAATACGCTCTCGGCTTGTCTTACTTCTGGTCTGGGTGATTATCTTAATCCCTGTAAAGTTGAAATCATGGCCTGTTCTGCATGTTTTGGTGGCTTCTGTGATAGTTCGTCACACAGCAGGTTTGTGTTCATGTATGCGTGATCCAAGCATGCGTTCAGTCTGACATGCGTATTTACAAGGGCAGTTTAGACACGATATGCGCTGCACTACGCCGGATTGCTTCGTGTTATTTAGTCAGTCTTTGATTTTCATGACCCGCCTTGGGTTAGTGTGCAATAACAACACCTATTCTCGCAAAAATGAGCCCAATCGCTTCTGAGATGTCCTTGGTTGTTGTCTCTTTTTGGGTCCTCCGGAACCGTACGCGTAGGCATCTACTTATAAACGACTTTGAATAGCCATTTCGCATAAATTGCTCACGGAGATATCGAGTCTCGTGTAATTTTTTCTCTGGCCTGCTGCAATTAATCGGAATACGTTTTAATTATAAGTAAAGTTTTATGACCCTCGACCAGTCTCCTTATTAACTACCAGTTCTATTTATCTGGTGCAAAAAGCTTAATCCTTTTCTATTCTGCCTACTTTCGTCTTTATTTGAAACTCTGCGGTTGAGTTTCCGTACCCGATTCATCGACTTGCGTACTTCCAAGCTGCCTTCTGATCTTATTACGTTCTCCCAAATGCAGTTTTCTACATTATCTATACCTGACGCCTTTGAGTTTTAAAGATCGCATTTCTCGTCGGTAGCATTTCCATTCCTACCATCCTGTTAATTTCCATTTTCGAACTTCTCATGTAGAACTTCATTACCCTTGCCGCAGTCCACAGCTCGTGTGCATCGCTCCTCCAATAGGTTTTTATTTTCGGGTCGGCCTACTTTACAATCCTCTTCGCAAATCGCCTTCTATGTACGCCTGCCTGGCTGTCTTGAGTAGCCTGATTTGTTCAAACAACCCTGCGTCTGCATCTGTCCACTGACGTGCGGCGTTCGACTGCTGCCAGGTGAGTTGCAGCCGCCGCCCCTCGTCAGCCTGCAGGAGGGGACTTATCCAATCGCGGGACTACATTTTCCGTTCGCCTCAAAAGGCAGCCTCGTGCGCGCGTGCGCGGTCGACACAAAAAGCCATCTGCTGATTGGCTGATTTGGCTGAGCGCTTACATGCCCGTATCGGGGAGGTCATTGCTTGTCCCCACTGCTTCTGTTGGGCTCGTTTCTTCCCCGCACACACTCTGAGCCGAGCCATTGCGTGTGTCGCGCAGCCAGCCTAAGAACAAAATGCTTGCTTGAAATACTCACTATAGTTCATTCTCCTAGCTAATGTGGTTACTGTAGGCCCGTAGGCCATTCCGCCTAGCTCCGCACCTCCCATTCAACGTACAGCAGTGTTAACCTTCCCTCAGCCTATTTTGAGGCATTCGCAACTGGACTAACCAGACGTAAAATAATTATTATCTCATATCCACATTAGCTGAAAACAATGCGCTGAATTAGGAGCCATGAAATGGACCTAAACAGGGCCACTGCAACTGTGTTCAAAGGATCAAAATTAATCGATCACCAACGAGTCAGCCCCTGTTTGCGGTTCCGGATATGCTTGCAATGAGCTTGTTACTACTCGTCTGGAGTAGCCAATCCTACGCTTTTGAAAGGACCTCGTCGAGGAACAAAGAAGATCTGACGGGTGACTTTACCGAGAGAGCGATTGTATAGCATGTCAAGCCTAGCCCCGAGGATATGCCGCGACCCATCCCTGGTCAGGGTCTACCTATGTGGTCATGCATCGAAATTATGATGGAGAATGACTAATCTGCACCTCTATAAAATTATTCACCATACTGACAGCACAGGTACTAGCTCTAAAAGCCCAGACACGGGCTTCATCGATATTCTGCCGCTGCATGACAGGGATTCGACCCATCAGTGGGTCCCCCAGCATTCTCTATGTGCTTTATGGTAGATCTTCCAGTTTGTACATTTCATCTTTTTTTATTTCCTCTCATACCTGAACCTAATCTCAATCGCAAAGGCTCATTGTGGAGTTCATCTGTCCCTTGACTAGTAAAATTTCACACGGGCGAGCTGCCGTCAGAATTTGCTACTTCTGCACAGGATTCATTTATCCTGATTTTAAGTGCTTTTCTGCCTTGAATAACCGTCAGTCCTGCCCATAACCGTCCCCATCTGCGCTACCCACTCCTTCTTTCTCTTCAGTTGCTGGATTTTCTCCAGGCGCTCAAAACCATAGTTAACAGTTATGCCAGACCTCAACGACAACTAAAAACGTTTATGGTAGGCGTAGATGGGGTTTATGTCGCCACGTCAGTTTTGTTTAGACTAGCCGCTGAGCTTCGCTAGGAGGGGTTCAAGCCAACCCTGTGCTTGATTTCCTAAGTCTAAGAAGTCTTCTTATCTTTTAAACTCTCACGATGCGCACAGTTACCAGCTGGTGGGACTATTAGGTCTTCCACGGACTGAACTCTCGTGGACAACTGCTCAGGATCCTTTAAGTTTTTTCTTGTTGACAAGTAGCAGAACGTGTGTGGCACGTGTAAAGAAAGATTTTTTGCCAAACTAGCCACTCCGCTTGCGCTCCCTTCAGTCATTTAAACGGGAACATAGGGCGTTTGGGAAGCTACGGCTAGATGGATTTTACGTAAGTCTCCCTCGTTAGCTGCCAAGTCGCTCGTGCTCTCGCAAGGTCCTCTTCACCAGTGATGTCCAACCTATCAGGTCACAGCCTGTACTGCTCTATCTGGCTTTTTGACCTTGTCTCTACTCATGGTTTGGTAAATAAAGTAGTCTTCGTATATGTGGCTTTTGAGAAAGCGCTAGGTAACTCGACTGGGGTGCTTTCGCACGTGTGCTGGTATGTGCTAAGTCTACAGGAGGCCTTGGCAAGTTACTCACATGTTTGTGGTCCACGCTAGACGGAGTCGCAGGTCAGTCACTGGACTTCATCTCGATATCATAAGACTGACAGACTCGGACAGGTCAGGATAGAGGGAGTGCCAGACCTACTTACATCCATTCAAGCGCCTTAAAACTTCGCACCGTGTTAGCACTTGTAACCTTAAAGGCGGCAAATGATGTTTTATCTCTATCCTACTCAGGACTGTGGGGTAGATTGTTGTGACTTTTTAACACTTTCCTGTATAGGATGCGAAACCCCTCCTCGAGGTCTGGTATGGGCGACATTAGAAAATATTCCGTGTGTGGCACGCGTAGAGTTCCCTTTAAATTTCATTAGCTATCCCCCTCCCATCACCGAGCTCCTGTCGCCTTGAGTGCATCCTATCGTCAGACCACGAGGAATATGGGAAGGGAACAATCGCCCCTTCATCGTAGACAAAGTCACTATGGCGCTGTCTCCGAGACAATGCTAGGCTCGGTCGCTTGCGACGGTCTAACTCTGATCAATTTCTTCAGGGGTTACGCCGCGTGTCTTTCAGGAATCCTCCCAACTTGTTTCGGAGATATCGCTTCCAATCGCTTACAACATCAGCTGATCCAAACTCTTAACGCGTTTGAACCGAATTACTAGGACTCCACGCTATTGCCATCTTAATTTTTAAAAAGAACGCAGACACTCACTGGGCCCTGGATTGTCGTCAGGAAATTGAAAAAAATCAGCAAATTGCACACCCCTGCCACCTCGTCTACCAGCCCTTAGGAACACGACACCGTCCTCGCATTGTCCAAATAAAATTGCAAGACCTGCTTACTTATTACGCTTTTTCTGCAATGCGGCCTCTTTTCGCGCATCCCACAACCTAGATTGGTAAACATGTCAACTTGGTTATTTAAAAAAATCCTCTGCTTGTTCTTTTTCCAAGTAAATCATGCATAATTTCGTGCCCTATGTTTTTCTGTCGCTTTTAGCGTTTGTTATCTACAGTTTCCTCAGTCTCTGCTATGAGTACCTCGGAGGTGAGAGCTGCATTATGGCCGAAATCAGAGGAAAAAGGATCCCGTGAGTTTGTTTTATCATCTGTTGTTTCTTCCGTGTGTCATCCGTTCATTGAGCCTACGTAAATAACCCTGCGTGTGTTGCAGTCTGTCAAATGTGAAGGAACAATTAGACCCGCTTAAGGGTGGAAAACAGCTCGCGCTGTCGATAACGATAGCTTTTCTGCCCTAGTTTAAACATACGCCCTCTAGCATTCTTACTGTTTGCTGCAGGACATATTATCTCCAGCTGGGAAGCAATTGGGATTTGAGGGGAGATTCCTTGCAAGTCAATTATCGGGTCACTTAATTTAGCAATGACTCAACCCACGGGAAGGGGACCTACCAGACTGAGTCACGCCTGGGAGACTGTTTAGGCGAGGAATTTTTAAACCTGCTAATGAGACCTTACGCCGGGCGTTTTGACTGCTGTTATAACCCTTGTGCCGAGGTATAAAAAAACACCCAGGCAATTAATTCATGGTTGTGGGATTTTGTGTATTGAAGTGACCATCTCCTGCTTTATGAACGATACTCTACTCTCTTCCAGGGGGGCCTTCAGTTGAATGAAAATGCGCTGAAGTGGCAGCAGTTGACTACGTCTTGGGGAGGTTGCCACGCTTACTGCACCGGAAAACCGTGACTATCACAACCCCCAGTCTACGCGCTTGTCAGCAGGTGTAGCCCTATCGTGGTCCTTGCGCATTTCACTAGTCTGATATCGAGCATTGAACGCTATGAACTTCCCCCCTGCTTCGTTTCATGCAGCGTCGTGACTTGGCATAAGCTATGGACTTTCTCTTTTTTGAATAGCTTTAGATTTGCTTCCTTGGATTAAATCAGTCTACTTGAAGCCTTATAGGCATAGGTTGCACGTTGGTGTGAATATTTGGGCCGATTTCTCTCAGTCACAGCGAGACAGCCGCTTATATTCATTAAACTGCCAGCAGGCAGCCAGTAGTATATTTAGGGGTTATATTTGGTTCGGTAACCCCTAAATAATCTTCAGGTCTATTAAATAAGACATCAGCATTTTAGGTTTCTGAAGGCAGACGAGCGCTCAGCGTTCGCGTTATAGCTTGAGTATGACTGTCTAAGGACGACTTAGAAGCCATCAACGGTCATTCCAATCTCCCTTATCTGTTATTCTGCCTGTAAGTATATCCCTCCAGTTTCGGACCCATGTACTATCATTAGCCAGCGATGACCTTTGCTCAGTCGTCCTGGAAAAATCAGAAATCTGAAGCGAAACCAGATTTGTATAAATGGTTTCCATCTGCCTACCAAATTGAGTCCATACAAGCCAGTGTTTGACCCTACAGTCCTCGTTTAGCCGTTTTTTTCTCGCGTTTTTAGGTACTCCTGGATCTTCTGTACGTGCTGTTTTTCCGGTCATGTCTTCACCATCGGTTTTCTGCGCTTTTGTAAACAGGTAGGTTGCTGTGCAAAAGGACCTACTGACACTCTTTTAGCAGTTCTCCGGCAAATCTTTGATTTTTTTGTGCCTTTTGGGGTTACTTGGTGGAGAACCGGATTTTCGAAAAGATTGCGTGTGCTGCGTACAGGCAGCAGACTGGCAAATGTTCAAAACTAAGGTTGAATAGATTGTCCTTTGTTTCACAAATAAAATGCTTTAGAACATTACCAACAATGGCCAGGGATACTGGACTTTGTCGGTTATGTTCTTCTGTCTATAATAACCCTTGCCGTTGTACGGCTGCAGGCTCGAGAGAAAGTCCCAAGGCAGAATGCGATGAGTGGGTCCCGTACCCGAACAGCGAGCGCCTGTCCACCAATATAACGCTTGTCTGCTAGCCGATTGAAAACTGCTGACGCCAGTAAACCGTTTCTAACCTAACAATGGCAAAACAGTTCAACAGTTCAAAACAGTTTTATATTCTTCTGAGCTAATGCTCTTAAGTGCCTCCAACAATTTTTCCTTTCCCTCGTATATGTTCTGAACACGCTTTCCAGGTAGGTTTTTCTTCATTCTATGGAATAGGATGAATTCGCGGGGGCAGGGGGCTGATAAGTCGAGGACGTAAGTGAGGGGTGAGAAACAGTTGCTATGGTGTTTTTCGCCAAAAATTGGTTGATTTAGAACGCTGTATGAGCAGGCTCGTCGTCATGGTGAAGCAGCCGATCGCCACATTTCAGGTCGCTTTTTTCTAACTGCCTCACGCAGTCGCTTAAACACTTGCCGATAGTAATCCTAGTTCAATTTGGTGCTATGGGGAACACATTCAACATGAAAAATCCTTTTAATTCGAACAAACAAACCAGCATGGACTCGGTGCTGCTTAAGGCTTGTCATCGCAAAACTGCCCCGAGCGTTCGGGGGGGGGTAATAAAACCATCACTCTGGACGCTGCGGTGGTTTCTCATGAATGCTATTTGCACAACTAAGCAGACAGAGTGTTTAGTTAACTTACCTTGCTGGAGAGGGCAGCACTGCCAGCTCACTTGCCCATTGAAACTAATTCTTCTTATCAACTCCTCCCTTCAACGCATTATTTACTCTTTTTTTTTCAGGCCACCCTTCAATTCTGCCTGGTCAAACCGCTGATGGCGGTTGTGGTTATTATAATGCAAAGCATTGGCGTCTACAAGCACGGCATCTTTAGGTAAGGTCGGCGGCGTCTGCGCCACTGTTTTTGTGTTCAAATGGGCTAAAGTGCACTCTTGCTGTACTCCCAATTGGATGAAAAATTCTCGCAGAATTCTAATTGTCTTCAGCTATAAGATGTCCTTTTACTTGATGAGAAGCCCTGCAGTCCATATAGTGGTTGTCTGGACGTCGTCCGGTTCATTTTTACTCATTGAGGCAGCAGTAGCAGCAGTCGGCGGGGAATACAAGGTTATTTATCGTTTCTTTGGCCACTGGGAAAGAAAGAATTTGTTTGGGCGGTTAGACAATGCCGTTGGGGGGGGGGGGTTTCGAATTATTAGCGTGCCTATCAGATTTCATATCAAATGACAGCTGGTTTTTTTCCTGAACTTCAAATGATGATTTTATAGAGGCTGCAAGCCTTTACCTTTTACAGTCTATGTCTTTGGCCAGTGAGATTACGCAAATATGAGGATTTCTCGTTTTTTTATCAGATTGGGTATAATTTTGTTTTATACTGGGCTATTCCTAAGTCTCCGTCACTATATATTGGGCAGGTTGCTTTCGCTTGGTTTACTGTACAATCGTTGGATATACTGAATTTCCTTCACTTGTAGATAAACAACGTTTCCTTATGACCGAAGTAGCTGGTGATGACGAATTTCCGATGATCGATAGAGTGTTTATAGGTAGCCCCGCGGTAGTGCACCGGTGCGAAAGCATGCAAAAATTTCAAAACGTTTTACTTCTACACCGCCAGCGAGGACAGCAACTCAATATTAGAAACAGAAGTTGGAAGAAACTGGAAGATTATCCGTTATTTCGCGATCAGGATGACCGTCTCTTGAAAAGGTGATATATTTCGTTTTTAAGAAAACCATGGTGGAACAAATCGCCTTTCAAGTATTCTTTGAAGCACGCATAGTCCGAAGACGATCACGATAAGAGAGTTGAACTGCGCTCCTTTATATTAGTTGAAAACAATCCCTGTTTCGTTGACGAACGCTTACCAGTCGGTAACGGTACTAATTCGTCCTATTCTGCCTTGAGGCTCACTCTTGAGCCCCGCTAGCAGCCGTAGAGCAGATAGTAGTAGTAGTAGTAGTAGTAGTAGTAGTAGTAGTAGTAGTAGTAGTAGTAGTAGTAGTAGTAGTAGTAGTAGTAGTAGTAGTAGTAGTAGTAGTAGTAGTAGTAGTAGTAGTAGTAGTAGTAGTAGTAGTAGAGGCAGATTAACAATGTCGAAAAAGACTAGGGAGACTGGAATGGCCATTTCTAGCTCATTAGCCTTCATCAACCAGTCACGTCCAATCCCAGGTGGTGCAGTACCCGAGAATTTGAACCCGCGACCTGTTAATGAGAAGTCCAACGCTCTAACCAGTGAGTCATGGGCTCGTTGTAACGCCGATCCAGATAGAGAATATTGACTGTATTTGTTGGTGAATTCTAACCGGTCGCTAACAGAATTCACTCGTCCTGTTCTGTCTTGGGGCTCACTCTCGATCCCCGCCGGCAGCCGTTGGGTACAGCTAATAGTTTTGAGTACAGCTGGCTGGTGACGGCTAATGAGCTATAAATGGCCGTTCCAGTCTCCCTTGTCTTGGTCGGTATTTCTCAAAAACTACTTTCCATAGAGAGATTAGTTTCTCATATGGAAATTCGTTTTATCTAAACGGTTTTGTACAAAATAACAAGCCCTTGCATTGTGCTGAAGAGAAAGAATTTCGAACGTCATCTGTACTTCTTGAAACACCGGGAACTTAACATTAAGGCGGCTGTTTTATATGATTTTGATGTAACCTTCAGTATCAGTCGTGAAACAACGAATAAAGAGCGGTATCCATAATGCCGACAAGGACAATGGAGACTGGAATGGCCATTTCTGGTTCATTACTTGTGCCACTCATGTCAAATCTATTCCAGGCTCCCTTGTCTTTGCCGGTAATATTCGTCGGCCTATTCTACTACTAGCCGCTGGG
Source organism: Schistocephalus solidus (assembly GCA_017591395.1). Classification (NCBI taxonomy): domain Eukaryota; kingdom Metazoa; phylum Platyhelminthes; class Cestoda; order Diphyllobothriidea; family Diphyllobothriidae; genus Schistocephalus; species Schistocephalus solidus. The sequence goes on along the minus strand of WEDG01002655.1, from coordinate 89,485 downwards.
CGGCTGCTGGTGGGGCTCGAGAGTGAGTCTCAAGGCAGAGCGGAACGAGTGAGTTCCGTTAGCGCTCGGTGAGCGTTCGTCAAGGAATGCAAGTTAATATTCCCGATGTAGACCGGCAAGACAACGAGCCCGTGGTTCAATGGTTAGAGCTTTGGACTTCTGATCAACGGGTCGAAGGTTCGATCCTCGGGTGGTGCACCACCTGCAGTTGGGTATGACTGGCCGACGATGACTAATAAGCCAGAAATGGTCATTTCAGTCTCCTTTTTGCTGACAATATTCGTCTGCAGATAATCGTGGGGATATTCTGAGTCCCTAGGCCTGCCTGCGTAGAGTTTGGTAGGTGGTGGAAGTACTCGTCTCTGTTTATTCATTTGTGTACATACCTAATTACTTGTTTCGGTCTCCGCGCGCGCTGCCCATCCCTGGCTGTGCCAACAGTAGCCCAGAGATGTAAACTCGCCTCTTCTTGCGTATTTACGTAGGGGAATTCCCCAACAGCCGGTGGTAGCACAGAGCACTGTAGGTACCCTTTCCGCCCTCGTATTACAGATGGCCAATCTAGTCTGCCTTGCTTTTTGCTACGGCTTCACGTCTATCACACATCAGCCTGGTTAGTCACTTGCGAATCCATCGCACAGAGACTGGCGAACCAATGTTTGGGGCCCAACATACAGTCACTACGTCTGCTTCCACTGTCCACACTGCTCACGCGCATTCACTCACCACAGAAGCCTACTTGGCTGCGTGCATCTCCACAAAAATCTGCGGTAACTCACCGCAGGCCTGCCTACATCACCACGTATTCTCCCCACCAACACATGCATCACAAAAACCCTCCAAAATCCGCAACCACAACCGGTACCTTTCACGTAAGTGAGAAGTGAGTCGTCCGGCTCCTCTCCATGTGACCTCTCGGCTAACTGTGAGACATATGCTGCAACCATCCTGATATACATACATCCTGGTCAAATATAGTCTTTGACCAGCTAACGTATGATGAGGTAAAGTAGCTCGCAGGATCATGCCATCAGATCTGTGATCGGTGCCGTTGTCCCCGCCCTCTTGTTGTTTTGTTAAAATCCCGGGCAAGTGCTTTTTGTGTACCAGGGAGCGGGCCAGCCACCTGGGTCCTCTCCTACCTCCGGTCTTCTTGGCCCTCTCATGACACATGGCCTGGGTGGAAGCGTATGAGGGAGTGCTGTAGATGCGGCGCAAGTCCACTTTCCCTGTAATCTAATACGCACGCGCAAGTCACCGCGTCTACTTTCAGCCTGTCGGGAAGTGCGCGGTGGACATAGTCGAAATCGTCGTCGTTGCTAGTGCTTCGCAAATGCTTCCGATTCCTTAACAGTTTGAAGAGCGGAGGGTGCGGTGCCTTCGAGTCATATCGTCTGTTTTTCCTTAGTTCGTTTTTTTTCTCAGTAAGCACTTGGCATCGGTCATTCATCTTTCTGCCTTTTGTGTATTTAGCTTCTCGAACGGCTACTTATACACCACAATTATATTGAATATCTCCGCCTTCCTGGCGCTCTACGCTTTGGTGCTCTTTTACCTGGCAACCAGTTCCATCTTGCGGCCTTTTGACCCTCTGCTCAAGTTTGGCGTAGTCAAGGCGGTGGTCTTCCTCTGCTTCTGGCAGGGTAAGTGCAAGTTCAACTCTTTCGAAATGATATTTTCAAAATAAAGTGCATATCTCTCCCAAAAGCAGTCAGCGTTGTGTTGGGCGACACATTGTCTCATTTTTACTAGTTTCATGGCTTTACCTGACTGTGATGCTGGGAATAGTTGTGATGGTGGTATCGGTAGTGGCGGTGGCGGTAGGCAAAACCTGGTGTTTTTACACGTATCGATCAATCATCGGCCATCTGAGGGGTCTAACTTGGACCTCAAAAGCAACAACGGAAAAAGCATGTCCCCTCCTACGGTCAAATTCGCGGAACGCGACTGCGATGAAAACTTATGGCGCACTACAATAACTAGGATCGACAACATATTCAAACTAGTCATGTATATCTTAGGAAAAATTTTCATCTTGGCACTTGTGAAAAGTAAAAACGAACCACGCTCAGCTTTCCTAAACTCGGGGAAATAATCTCAGCGGGAACTCCATTGACGCCATTGACGCGCTGAGCACGACGGTTTTACAGCCGATGTTTGCAAGCAGCAGTTACACATCGAGCTGAAACCGCCGGCGGCGTAGAAATCGTGTTTGAGGGGCTGACGGCGCGCCGTCCCTGCTCGTCATTTTTGGGTATGACAGCATGCTACGCGTAGCGGCCGTAGCTCAGTCGGTTAGAGCGTCGTGTATAACGCGAATGTCGAGGGTCGAGAGCCTCTCTGGCCACTAAATTTTTTCGTCCTTAGAGTTCACACCCCAATTGGAGCGACTTTTACTTACTGTACTAAAACAAACTCCATATATATGTAATTTACCTATTCTTACATAACACCATCTTATAACCGGTCTCAGTCTCCTTATTAATCTAGTATTTATATTATAAAATGTCTGTAAGAGGAATAGGGGCCCCTTGCGGGTACAGTAAGTAAAAGTCGCTCCAATTGGGGTGTAAACTCCAAGAACGAAAGAAAAAAATTAGTGGCCAGAGAGGGGCTCGAACCCTCGACATTCGCGTTATTAGCACGACGCTCTAACCGACTGAGCTACCCGGCCCGCGCGTTACGCGTAGGCATGCTTTTTCATACCCAAAAATGACGAGCAGGACGGCGCGCGCCGTCAGCCCTCAAACACGATTTCTACGCCGCCGGCGGTTTCAGCCTGCGTAGGGTGGTGGCCTAGCTGGCTGCTTTGCAACATCGGGCTGTAAAACCGTCGTGCCCGCTGAGCGCGTCAGCGGCGTGTGAAGATCAATGGAGTTCCCGCTGAGATTATTTATCACCCCCCCCTCGAGTTTAGGAAAGCTGAGCGTGGTTCGTTTTTACTTTTCACAAGTGCCAAGATGAAAATTTTTCCTAAGATATACATGACTAGTTTGAATATGTTGTCGATCCTAGTTATTGTAGTGCACCATAAATTTACATCGCAGTCGCGTTTCTCGAATTTGACCGTAGGAGGGGACACGCTTTTTCCGTTCTTGCTTTTGAGGTCCAAGTTAGACCCCTCAGATGGCCGATGATTGATCGATACGTGTAAAAAAAACCAGATTTTGTCTACCTGAGGTGTGGGTATGCTTTAATGCTGTTGATGATAACGAATAGGCAAGAAAGGGTCAATATAGTTTCCTCCTTCACTGGCCCTTTACCCTCTACGTAAATATATGCTGCATTTCCACAGGACGGTCAACATTGTCCTTTCCTCGTTGTCATGAGCTCTTCCTATTTCTACGCAGGCTGGCTTTACATTTTTATAACTGCAGATCAAACTCTACAGGCGTTATAATTTCTTATATTTTCGTCCCTTCTGTTGCGGTTCATCATGTCAACGGGCAGGATCTTCATCTCTCTTACTCCTATCCGTAAGACAAATTGTGTTAGTGGTGGACGTTCCTACTGTTTTCTGGCTGCTGCATTCACGAAACAAGCCTCCAGAATGAGCCGTTAAGGTCTGAAGCAAATACTTGGCTTTTCTGATTTGCGGCTACCAGATGTGTTTCGTGTTTACCGTTTTCGTACAGTAGTTCCCCTCAAGACAGGTGTTTGTGTAAAGTACCCGGATTATACTGATTGCAGCACATGTCTTGAACTTTCACCTGCTCTCTTGGTCATCTCACCTAAAGGATTTGGACCAGTAAAGATATCGCCTCAAGGTGGCCTTCACCGATTGGGTTTAGGGGAAGTTCTCACTCACCTTTTAACTCACTTCAGAGCTCTCACTGCTCCCTTATCGATAATGGCTTTCAACGGTGTCATCCACTTGGTCGTGCGACGCCTGATAAGCGACTAGCAGATCAATATGTCCATTGATAGAGTCATCGGTCAAACGTCACGCCTCCTGCTGTGGACGCAAAACATATGTCCATCTCTGCTATTATAGCTTGGCCGACTTCGGTCTGGTTAGGTGGTTGCCTGTTCGTGACCGCTACCACCCATACGAAGCTTGTTTGCTTGGGGAAGCCTATTGGATCGGTTTGAACCCATGCCGGAGTAAATAAATACTCGATATGCTGCGACAAAGAATGGCAGGTGGCGAGGCACTGCTGAACTTCGGATCCATGAAGTGCTTATGACCTATCTGGTAAACCCAAGTGGTGGACCATGTGCACCATCTGTGTGTGTGCATGTTTGTGTTTCTGGTCCAAGCTGGTGGTCATGGTTATGTTTGGGTGAATGAAGGTAAATAAGTCCGGAACAGCTCTATATCAAATCACCCCAAAAACACTATCGTCTATATATATATATATATATATATATATATATATATATATATATATATATATATATATATATATATATATATATATATATATATATATATATATATATATATATATATATATATATATGCGTAAAGATTCGAGGTCCCGTTATCTTATCTTTTGACCTGCCCGATCGCCGCTGACTTCCATAGACCTCCCCGAGGTTGAACGCCGGCGGGCTCGCGTGACTGCTGTCCCCTTTGGAGCGGTCGAATGAAGAGAAGCCAAAGTTTTGGCTCGCAATCCCCTATGTGCGGAACGTTTCAGAGGCGACTGCAAGAATCCTAAAACTTTTTGGGATTGGCGTGGCTCATAAAACAGAATGCACTATCAGACAGCAAGTCATGAAGCCCAAAGACCCGCTACCAGTGACAGAACAAGCAGCAGTGGTCTACAGCATACCATGCCAAAATTGTGATACAAGGTATGTTGGTGAAACGGGCAAACGCCTGCGCATAAGGTTGCATGAACACCAACTTGCAATCAACCACAAAGACAAGTTGTCGTTGGTTTATGGTCACGCACAACAGCTGAACCATGATTTCGCCTTTGAGAAAACAAGGGTGATTGGCCGAGCCAATGAGAAGATGGCCAGATTGGTGCTCGAGAGCTGGTCCTCGACTGGCACACTCAACCGAGCTATAGACTTACATCCCGCCTACCAGGCGCTTCGTACACGGCTCGGATCAGTTCGGCCAGGGCCAATAAGGCAAACGAGCACATGGAACGGAGAGCCCAGGCTAACGGAAAAGCGGGGTGGCAGCCGAAGGTCACATGACCAAAGTCAAACACTGCCTCACGAATGCGACCGTAAAACGGATAACAACTCACGAGAGCAGCAACTACTGATCAGTCCGCTGATTGACGTGGGGGAGGCCAACAGGCACGCTGCCTTGCCTAAACCTACGACGGCTTCAAAGGGGACAGCAGTCACGCGAGCCCGCCGGCGTTCAACCTCGGGGAGGTCTATGAATGTCAGCGGCGATCGGGCAGGTCAAAGTTCACGCGTCCACCATGCATATAATACGAGGCACGCAGCAAAACTGACTAACTCAAGATCACCAGGAGCAGCAAGCACTTTACTCTGATGACGGAAGCGAAAAGGCTTTCGAAACGTCAGTACAAATACCATTGTCAATATTCCCGATCGAAACCGGCAAGACAACAAACTCGTGGCGCAGTGGGTAGAGCGTGGGACTTCTGCCCAACAAGGTCGCGAGTTCGACGCTCGGCTGCCGCAGCGCCTGGGTTTGTGTATGGCTTGCTGATGTCGGCTAATAAGCCAGAAATGGCCATTCCAGTCTCCCTTGTCTTTGTCGGTCATGTTATTCTGCCTATATACTTAACTGCCTTACGGCTGCGGGCGGGGCACAACGGGACGAGTGATTCCTGTAACCGATCGGTGAGCGCCCCATTACCATTGCCATTTATAATTATGTATATATATATATATATATATATATATATATATATATATATATATATATATATATATATATATATATATATATATATATATATATATATATATATATATGAAAGTGTGGTGTTCACCGATCTGGTTAAGGAACACTGATGTTCCGCTGTGCCTTGGAGCTCACTTTAGAGACCTTGCGGGCAGTCGCATAGCGACTTGAGATATTTTTTGATAAGATGGAACCGACAAAGACAAGGGAGACCGGAATAGCCATTTCTGGCTTATTAGCCGTCATCAGCCAGTCATACCCAATCCCAGGTGTGGATCACCCGGGATTCGAATCCGCGACCTTTGGTCATTGAGTGTAACACTCTACCATTGAGCCACGGGCCCGTTGGTTTGTCGGTTGCGATCGGGAATATGGACTATGAAAGTGTGGTGTTCACCGATCTGGTTAAGGAGCACTGATGTTCCGCTGTGCCTTGGAGCTCACTTTAGAGCCCTCGCGGGCAGTCGCATAGCGACTTGAGATATTTTTTGATAAGATGGAACCGACAAAGACAAGGGAGACCGGAATGGCCATTTCTGGCTTATTAGCCGTCATCAGCCAGTCATACCCAATACCAGGTGTGGATCACCCGAGATTCGAATCCGCGACCTTTGGTCATTGAGTGTAACACTCAACCATTGAGCCACGGGCCCGTTGGTTTGTCGGTTGCGATCGGGAATATGGACTATGAAAGTGTGGTGTTCACCGATCTGGTTAAGGAGCACTGATGTTCCGCTGTGCCTTGGAGCTCACTTTAGAGCCCTCGCGGGCAGTCGCATAGCGACTTGAGATATTTTTTGATAAGATGGAACCGACAAAGACAAGGGAGACCGGAATGGCCATTTCTGGCTTATTAGCCGTCATCAGCCAGTCATACCCAATCCCAGGTGTGGATCACCCGGGATTCGAATATATATATATATATATATATATATATATATATATATATATATATATATATATATATATATATATATATATATATATATATATGGCAAAGACGTTATACCGTACTTCCGACATAGATACTAGCTAAAAGCCCAGACACGTATATATATATATATACCGGAAACCGCATAGAGAACGCTGGGGGACCCACTGAGGAGCCGAACTCCTCGTTGCTGTGTCAAGCAGCAGAAACATCGGCGAAACACGTGTCTGGGCTTTTAGCTAGTACCTATGTCGGACGTACGGTATAATGTCTTTGCCATATACGATTCATACTACTTTAGTACTACTTGTTTGTAGAATGGGCATTACGTTGTTATTCCACAGTGGTTGATTGTCTTCGACCCAAATGTTCATTGAAATTTCGGGTCTGACCCTAAAAAGTCATGTCCGAATCACCTGACTCCATGTCCTGCACTTAATAATTTCAGAAATTATTTCCCTGATTATTCTCTGGAGTCCATATGCCAGAAACCGCATAGAGAACGCTGGGGGACCCACTGAGGAGCCGAACCCCTCGTTGCTGTGTCACTCAGCAGCAGAAACATCGGCGAAACACGTGTCTGGGCTTTTAGCTAGTACCTATGTCGGAAGTACGGTATAATGTCTTTGCCATATACGATGCATACTACTTTTAGTACTGCTTGTTTGTAGAATGGGCATTACGTGGTTATTCCACAGTGGTTGATTGTAATCGACCCAAATGTTCATTGAAATTTCGGGTCTGACCCTAAAAAGTAATGTCCGAATCACCTGACTCCATGTCCTCCACTTAATAATCTCAGAAATTATTTCCCTGATTATTCTCTGGAGTCCTTATGCCAGAAACCGCATAGAGAACGCTCGGGGACCCACTGAGGAGCCGAACCCCTCGTTGCTGTGTCACGCAGCAACAGAAACATCGGCGAAACACGTGTCTGGGCTTTTAGCTAGTACTTTTGTCGGAAGTACGGTATAATGTCTTTGCCATATACGATGCATACTACTTTTAGTACTACTTGTTTGTAGAATGGGCATTACGTGGTTATTCCACAGTGGTTGATTGTCTTCGACCCAAATGTTCATTGAAATTTCGGGTCTAACCCTAAAAAGTCATATCCGAGTCACCTGACTCCATGTCCTGCACTTAATAATTTCGGAAATTATTTCCCCGATACATATATATATATATATATATATATATATATATATATATATATATATGCAGAGAGGAGACACGACAGAGAATATGGTCGTGAGGCACTGATGAACTTAGGTTCGATGGAGTGCTTATGACCTATCTGCTCGACCCAGTGTGTGGACAGTCTGCGCCGTACTCGAGCGCAACTTTGTGTTTCCAGTCCCAGCTGGTAGTCAGGGTTATGATTGGCTGAATGAATGCAGAATAAGCCCGAAACAGACTATCAATCTACCCATATTCTCTGTCGTGTCTCCTCTCTGCAATTATAACTTGGCCGACTTCGGCCTGGTAATTGGTTGCCTGTTCGTTACCTTTGCCACCCATACGGATCTTGTTTGCTTCGGGAAGCCACTAGATCGGTGTGCGCCTATTCCTGTTTGAATAAATACCCGATCTGCAGCGACAGAGAATGACAGGTGGTGAGGCACTGATGAACTTCGGTTCGATGAAGTGCTTATGACCCATCTGCTCGACCCAGTGTGCGGACTGTCTGCGCCGTACTCGAGCGCATCTTTGTGTTTCCAGTCCCAGCTGGTAGTCAGGGTTATGATTGGCTGAATGAAGGCAGAATAAGCCCGAAACAGACTGTATCAATGTACCCATATTCTCTGTCGTGTCTCCTCTCTGCAATTATAACTTGACCGACTTCAGCCTGGTAATTGGTTGCCTGTTCGTGACCTTTGCCACCCATACGGAGCTTGTTTGCTTCGGGAAGCCACTAGATCGGTGTGCGCCTGTTCCTGTTTGAATAAATACCCGATCTGCAGCGACAGAGAATGACAGGTGGTGAGGCACTGATGAACTTCGGTTTGATGAAGTGCTTATGACCCATCTGCTCGACCCAGTGTGTGGACTGTCTGCGCCATACTCGAGCGCATCTTTGTGTTTCCAGTCCCAGCTGGTAGTCAGGGTTATGATTGGCTGAATGAAGGCAGAATAAGCCCGAAACAGACTGTATCAATCTACCCATATTCTCTGTCGTGTCTCCTCTCTGCAATTATAACTTGGCCGACTTCGGCCTGGTAATTGGTTGCCTGTTCGTGACCTTTGCCACCCATACGGAGCTTGTTTGCTTCGGGAAGCCACTAGATCGGTGTGCGCCTATTCCTGTTTGAATATATATATATATATATATATTTGAACAGAGGAAGGGGTTCTTCGGAAAATGCGAGTTGTACTCGTGAATTTTCGAGCTGGTCACACCAAGCCGTCGTCAGACGTAATAAATAACATTGAGTGTTAGAATATCGCACTAGACAGGTTGGCGTGACAGGGCCGACAGACCATTGGCTTGTATAAGTTGAGTCATGTTGGATTGTGAGCTAGGGGTAGGGGGAGGCGGAACAACTGCGGTTCCCGGTGCTGCAGGGGGAGGGTGGATGGTGGATCATTTGGATATATATATATATAACAATGGTAGTTGGGCGCTCACCGATCGGTTACAGGACTCACTCCTCCCCTGGAATCGGAAAAGACAAGGAAGACCATAATGACATTTTCTGGCTTATTAGCCGTCATCAGCCAGTCATACCCAATCCCAAGTGTTGACCACCTGGGATTCGAACGCTCTACCATTGTGCCATGGGCTCGTTGTTTTGTCGGTTGCGATTCGGGAATATGATGATAGTGTGTGGCACATTAATCTATTTAAGGAACATGTATGTTCCGTTGTGCCCTGAAGCTCAGCCTAGAGCTCGCGTAGGCGGTCGCATAGCAACGTATAGCATATTTTGTTGAGATGTAACCGACAAAGACAAGGGAGACCGGAATGGCCATTTCTGGCTTATTAACCGTTATCAGCCAGTCATACCCATATATATAAGTTTCTTTTCACTCCTCTCATTCCCAGGTGTCCTGTTGGCTGTCTTGGAGAAGACTGCGATGCTGCCAGCTCTGCCGAACACCAATGCTGGCACCGTAGCGGCCGGCATCCAGAATTTTATCATCTGTCTGGAGATGTTCTTTGCCGCTATTGCTTTGCGTTACGCCTTCCCCTACCTCCTCTACGCCGTGGGGGTGCACACGGGAACGTGTGGGCGTGATGGTGGAGACGGTGGTGGTGGTGGTGACTACGAGAGTCTGGTCGACGAGAAGGGTCGTCTATCCAAGGTCTGGAAGAACGACGTTGTTGGCGTCGGTGCGTTTCTCCGCTTCTTAGACCCCATTTTTATTTAACTTTTTGAGCGGACCTGTCCTGTGTGCAGAACGTTTCTTTCCAATACTGGGTTTTCATATCCTCCAAAATTAATCGCTTATTTTGAGCAATCAGTCTGAAATAAGCTTATATGCGTGGGCCGAATATTTACAGTAGATTCCCTACTCATGAAATGTTAACCGAAATTCTGAAATGTGTTTTTGATTCAAACAGATTACATAAGTATGATTGTTATATTGTTTGTCTTGCAGCTCAATTTCAAGATATTTCAGTTACGGTACGATACTGAACGAGGTTCTTTCTGACCGCCTGCAAAAATAATACTCTCTAAAAAAGGACGACTTAAGTAATATGTATTTTTCTCATTGACTTTCGATGCCCTTATAAGATATTTTATAGAAAAAAAATCACAAAATATTCTTTCTTATACTCTGTTGGTAGAAAACTATGTCCTTCTCAATTTTTTTATTTGAAGAAAGGGTATCTTTCAGTCTTAAAAAAGTTTCTAACTATAAGATTGTTTCAGATCGGGAAATTTTCATTCACGCTACATTGTATCCGTCAATGTCATAATGTAACCTATAAAGTAATTAACGTGTGCCACATCCATTCCTCGTAACGTAGAGGAATGTTCGATTTAACCCAACACAGAATGTGTAAAATATGTAGTTTTGAAACCTTAAATTCAAGTGTATCGGCCGGTAGGATTCTAAATTATTCGGCAATTTAGAAATTTTTTAAACGGAACAATGCGATTTCTTCAAGCATAAAATTTGACGAAGACGTAATTTGCTACCAAGTGGGTATAATAAAGGATATTTTTGGGCATGTTTTTTGATAAAATATATTTGAATTAATGAGGGCATCAAAAGTCGATGAGGAAACTATATACTACTTAAGTTGCCATTTTTAGAGTATGCTTTGAGCAGGCGGTCAGAAAGCCAGCATCCTACCTGAGCTCAGACTGCAGGCTGCTCAATGTGACAACCCTACTTAAGTAATTTGCTCGAATCGAAAACAGATTTCAGAATTTCGGTGGACATTTCATGAGATACAGAATCTGCCTTATAAGGGCCGATGTCCATCAACCACAACGGGATTACCGCGTAACATTCAGTAAACTGTCAATAGGCAGCCAGTTTTATGTATAGACGTTACCTGATACACCATATTTGACATCACAGGTACTAACTAAAGGACCAGACACCTGGTTCTGCCGCCGATTGATAAGCTGCGAAGTGTGTGGTCTGTGTGCTGTGTGCCTGTGTGTCTCAGCCTGTAAACGTTAATTCAAGCAGCTTAACTTAAAGTTGGTGATTATTTTTGGAGGAAATTAAAAAAACTGAAATTTCAACACTGCAGTACCTGCCAGAAAGCATACAGAGAACCCTTGGGACCCACTGATAATTCGAACCTCTGACAGCTGTGCTATGCAACGACAGACTACCAGTGAGGTGTGCGTCTTGGCTCTTGTAGCTCGTAACTGTGCTGTCAATATGGTATATAGGGTCGACTACGTACCGTAAACTGATCGATCCTTATACATCCAAACATATGTTCTAGACAGCATGCTGAAACGCATTCTTTCGTGAACGCTTTTCTGTGCAAATCTGTGTCTTTGTTAAATTTTCTGTTTGGACAGAGGCAATTTTCCGGTTTTAAAATGACTTTTACTAGGGAGGAATTCGAAGAATGTTAAATTCTTGCCAAAGTAATACTCTACCTGCACATTTTTGCTACTGATTTTGCAGTTTTCAATGTCTTTCGACACAATTCCTCAGCGCTAGGCGATATCTTCTTGCCTAAATGGTAAGCGTTCAGCGTGTAGCTTGTAACCATCGAACGCAAGGCACAACGACCGGTGGAGTTTTAAGGTATTTCGGCATTGCAAACTTCTTTCAACCTAAAAGTTGCCCCTCTGTTAGGTAGAAAATTCAAAAAAATGTAAGTTTCCATAAAAGGACTAAATAGGACGTTCGAGGTAAGGGAAGATCCACCTGTTCTGTGAACCCGCTGAAGGAGTGCATGAATTGATATGAACGCATGCTTATGTGGCAGTGCGTTGTCATGGCAACACATAACGCATACAGGCCAAATATTTTGGTAACCCTAGCAGCATGTAAAAGCTAAATTTCAGTTTTATTTTTCATCAAGTGCACTTTTTTCTGAAAAAGGGTACGGATGCCTTGTATGGCCGCCCGCCCGCTTAAACTAGGTGGCCTTATTGTTAATTTCAGGAAGGGTAAATATACCCGTTTCTTAGCGCTAACATTAACCCTAACATAATACTAAACTGTCACCTTAATCTTAGCCTTCTAATGATCCTAACCCCAACTCTGTCCTCAACCTCCAACTTTAACCCAGCTCGTAACTTAACCCTAACCCTCACCTTCATTCTAAACATACTTTCCTGGGAATTTAGCGCAAAGTGACATGTACTGTGAGCAATTCATTTTCCCATTTCCTGTTTAGACGGCCATAAAAGGCATCCGTACTGAAGAATTTATACGCTTGTCGTTTATGTCATGAGCTAAACCGACAAATCTGGCTTGGAAAACGTTGTGTTGGCACTTTATAGTTTATTAATTATCTTGGACTTATGCTATTGGCTAACTGGATGTTTACAATTCGCTCCATTACTCTTTCGTCCTTTATCGCGTTGTCCCATAAATTAGTGTGGTTTCCGATTCCCAAAAATATTCTCGTGTTATTATATTTCCCCGAATCCGGCTTTTCGGATCCTTCCCAACGATTACAGATGATGAGCTGCTGTTGATTTGCCGCCAATTTTGACGGGAATTTGCATGTATTGATGCACGCAGACGATTCTTATCGAAACCCGACTTCCGTTCAGAGCGTGAAAGGTCGATTGTACCAAGATCACTTTTTGTTAACCAGACGAACCACTCCTGAGCTGTTCTTTCAGCAATAGGACCTTCCCTGTCAATAGTGCAAATAAAAGAAGATTTGATGATGTTCCTTTCCGTTGATCTGTCACTCCGCCTTTCTCAAAATGACATTACAAATACACTAAACGAAATATGACACTGTAAACATCTGAATGGTTGATAACCGCACGAACTTTTGGGAGAACCCAGTAAACTGAGAACGCTAAGGATGCCTTGAGAGAGAGATGCACTTTATTTTGAAAGTATCATTTCAGAATTTCCAGCAAAAAGGCCTCCATTCACGGTAGATAAAAATTGTACGCAAAAAGGTAGCGCCTGAGAAAACGGAAGATATATTAAGTAACCGTAAGCTGCAACTGTCGGCATCATGAAAGGTTGTCCGTGAATGCGTCACAAAATTGTGCCAAATGTTTTTCAAAACGGTGCTGGCGTCGTTGGCAAATGACCTTCTTATTGTCGTAAATATAAACAAATGGGTAAATAGCAGTATCTTATAGGGAAAATGAACCAATCAATGTACATATAAAAAAATTAACATGTAAATGAAGGAGAAAAAACGGCTGCTTAAATCCGAAAAGCGACTTGCAACCCTCCTACAATCCCAGTACTGCCCTCAACTGAACTCGCCTGTGTAAATGCCACACAGATCTCTGTTGCCTGATCCTGTAACACCCCTTTTTTTCCTACCATAACCGATTGTATCGTGTCAATTTTTCGGTTCTAGGCACCAATGGAGGTCGACCAAACGGTTTGCGCAGCCTAAGGGACACCTTCAACCCACGAGACATGCTGCACGATGCCATTCACAATTTCCATCCCACCTATCAGAAATACATGGAACAGGTAGCAAGCCGCCTCGTCCTTCCCCCCCCCGTCGCCTCCGCCCCCTGTCCCCCGCCCCTTTCCTCGTCCCCCCCCCCTCCCTCCCCTCGCCTTGCCCTCACCCGCTGGCACCCAACTTCCCTCCTCAGCCCTCGCTAGTCCACGCCTCGGCACATTCTGCAGGCTGGTTGACTTCCTGCGTCCTGTCGGGACCTTCTTGTATAGGCTGTCTCCAGCTGGTTTCATCACCTCACAAGGTTCCGGCTTTCGCCTAGCTTTCGAGGCAACTGGACCCGAGGCTTAAATGTCCGGTCCTCTGACTTTGTCTGATCGACAAGGCACAAATGATCACTACATTCTCAACTTTTACCTGCTCATCGTCAGCTTTGTCATGGAATGCCTACTCACGTCGCTGCTGCAGTACGTTTAGAGTAAGACGGTAGTCTACATCCACTGCGAGGTCTTTATCCAGCGAAGTGATCACATCGGCAGCTCGTCCTTATGCATTTCCAGAAAACTTAACAATCACAGTTTTAGTGCAGTTGCCATCGCACTGTTCAAGATTAGGCCCTGGAAACTGTTTTGGCCAAGAATGGAATGCCGGCTTCTGTCTTAGTCCACGACAGTAATCTACATCCCGCCATCTTGGTGGCCATCTATGCGAAGTGATCACATGATCATCTCGGCTTTATGTGTTGTCAGTAAGTTTTCCAGTTGTGTTTTGGCTCAGCTGCCGTCGCACTGTTCAGAAAGCATGGGTAAAGTAATATTGAACACGAAATGTCGAACATCGAGGCCTTTCATAACCAAAATATACTGTAGAGGATTAGGACCTGGTGACAGTTTAAGGCAAGAGGGCTATGGAACGCAGGCTTCTGTCTTAGAGGTTTCGCTAAGACCCTGTCCTAACGAACCTCATCTCTAATACAGGTGGGCTGGTGGGGAGATTAAGATTAGATTTAGGGTTGGTGTTAGGGTTACGGTTTTAGTTAGGCATTGGTTGATGAACGCTCACCGTTCTGCCTTGAGGCTCAATCTCGAACCCCACCAACAGCCGCAGAGCAGCTAGTAGTAGTGAAGGCAGGTGAAAATTTCCGACAAAGACAAGGCAGACTGGAAGAGCCATTTCTGGCTCACTAGCCGTCATCAACCAGCCATACCCAACCCCAGGTAGTGCCCCACCCGAGGCTCGAACTCGTGACCTGTTGATCAGACGTCTAATGGTCTAACCATTGAGCCACGGGCTCGTTGTCTTGCCGGTTTAGATCGGGAATGTGGGCATTCGTTCATGAACACTCACCGATTGGTTACGGGACTAATGTTAAGTTTAGGGTCAGATGACAGGAATATGTGACCTTCCTGGAATGGTGAAAAATTACTGTCACAGACACAACGACTGGTACACGCTGTGAAGGCCACGTTATGTGTGCCACGCGGGCACCGATTATCTAGCTTTCTCAGACCCTGTGTCCGAATAAACCTCCGGTCGTCTTGATCCCGCCATTGGAATAAGGCCAGTGAGGGAGGATATAGTGTGCTAGATTCCGAGCGCAAGTCTGCCTCACGCGCAAGTTACCGATGTCACGTCCACTTTGTGGGACGCATGGTGGACGTCGCCACTCGCGACAGTGTAGCCGTCACCCTGGGAAGGACACCCTCCAGATTAACCGCGAAGATCAAAGCTTGATGATGAAGGGAGTTGCGTTAACTGATAAATTGGTTTTGTGGCTGAACTTTGACTAAATAAGCCTTTGCGGCAGCGGCAGCGACAACAGTAGCAAGAGCAGGTAGGCCGATTTTTTAGCGCTCGCTGGCTTGTCTGCGCATAGAATCGAATATACACGTGTGGTAACTGAATGCGCTAGTGAAGTTTGGACAGGGAACACATGTGTGATGGCTGTAAATCAGAGACCCTGACATGCGTTCTGCAATCACAGTGAAACCGATTCGCAGGTGTCCGACGGGTAATTCAAAGGTGTGTTTACAGCGGGGTCCAGGTGACAGTGCGTGTGCATTCACCTGTGGTGTTCGCTGCACATACGTCAGTGATGAGGTGGGACAGGTCTCCCTTAATCAATTGTAGAGACCACGACTCTATAGCTCTTCAAGAAGTTATTGGAGTATGATGCATGTCCCTTGTTTTCCTCTACACCGCATTTGAGCTCTACACAGTTTATTTTCTTTAAAAACTACTACTTACGTTTTTAATAGTAATAGAAAATGCATGTACAAATGTATCGAATGCAGTGGCATGCAAATTTCGGTTCGACCGCCGTAATCCGATGATATCCACCGTACGCTCCATAGAAGGGTGTTGCAGGAACGGTGACTGGTGCGCAAATAAGTTTTAAGTGATAGTAGTCTGGCACTGCATCTATCGCACTCTCTCTCTACCCTTACCGGTTTGTGCCAGGTCTCAAGACATTGTCAAGAAGACCGGACGCGGGGTCCGGCGCAGGTGAATCATATCCCACCATAGCTATTAATGGCAACAGTGGGTGGTGCGGAATGAGCCTGCACCTACGCGCATCCAAGTTGGGTACGCACACCACCCCCCATCTTCGGCATTCGTTATTGGACTGCATCCCAGAATAATAACGCCTGCCACACCCTGATTAGGCCCCCGTATTGGTCCAGCGCATCTACCACGCGGCCCGTTTAGGGTACACGGCATGCAAGCAGTAGGCTTTTAAAATGCATGGTCTATTACCCTCATCAAATAAGCTAAAATAAACTGAAACTACCGATTCCCTTATCTAAGCTTACATTGCACTTTGTCCTTCCCCCATTTACAGCGATCACACAAGACCTTCGATGATGACGATGACTCTGAGGGCACCGTCACGCTCCACAGCATCCCGCCGCCACCAGTGCCGCCCGTGCCAGGAAGACCGCCCGCCGAAGCAGGCGAAGCTGGGAATCAGGCGTCAGATGAGACGTCAGCGGCGGCTTCTCGCTCCAAGAAAGAGGCTCCGAATCGCCTCCTGACCTGAGGAGGAAACACACCACTCGCGTACATGCACAGCAACCGTTGCATTTACCAGAGGCTTGCATTTCAGAGTTAACTTTATCAGCACTGCCCAATTGCACCATTCCTCTATCAATGTGCACCGCTGTTTTTGCATTGTGCTCCCTCCGCATGCGATCCCTTCGCCTCAGATGGAATTCCGCCGCCAGGGTTTCCCTAAGCCTTTCGTCCACCCCCTCCCTGCATTCCTCATGACAAGTATTTTTGCAGAGAGGGTATAGGTCCTTATTTACGTATTTTCGCTGACTTTGTCATTCTTCAACCCTTTACCCGTGGCCCATTTCCTGAAGTTTTGTTCCTTCAATCCATCAAACGTCCGTCGAATGTGTACGTTTTCATGTGTTAATTATGCGTTGGTCTATGTAGGTTGGTGCCTGTTTGTGAAAAGTCATGCCTCCTGTCTGTGATGTCTGATGTTCTTTGATAACGAATAAACGTGCTCCTACATACATGAAATTGATATATATATACATATATATGAAAAACTTGAAACAATTGGCTGTTGGAACAAAGAGTGTTGTCCAATCAGAATTCAAAAGGCAACCGCCCATCGTCGTACGTCCGAATCGTGCTGGACTTGTGTAGAGCGAAACGTGCTTATGCGTGGTCGCAAACTCTAGCAAAATCTCGCGTACCCGATACATGACCCTGGTTGCATAGGTACCAACCAAAAGCCCTTCTTAATAGATAGCAGTAGGCAATGACTTCGTAGCGACTGCCTAATTAAGCATTTGGCTGGATTTTGCCATCCTAAAATGTATAATCGTCTCAGTCAGTAGGTGTAGATCTTTACATGACCGGACAACTTGGCGATAACGTGAAGACAACTCCCATGACGAGGGTTTTCTGTAACACAGTGGGATCCATTAAATTAAGCCACCACTGTTAAGCCTGTTAAAATTTTGAAAAAAAGCAGTTTTTGCATATTGCCATGAATTTACTCCATTTATTTTGATTACGACCCGGATTTATGTGGCCGATTAGTATCCCGACTGTCAAAATTTGGGGAGGAAAAGCTGACAGGGAGGGATTGCTTGTATTTTGATGGAGGTGATAGTGGTCAGTTGGTCGGAATTTCGACCATACGGTCTGCATACACCTGTACATGGCGTGACAGACTACGTGTCTAAAAGATCACGATAAAAGATGCCGATAGGGATACCGACAAACCACCCTGCAATGGCCTAGTGGGTGCTTTTAGTCTATGGGCCCCATCGAGTCGTCGATTGGTGTCTGAAGAGCAGTCATCACTACCAGCCAAGCACTGGGGATATTGCATACCTAATATGGACGCTGGAAGTACAAGTTCTTGAAAAAAAAATTGAAAATGTCTTAGTGAACTGATGCACTAACCGCTCGGTTCTCGGATTACGCTGGTTGTATTGGGAGCAGAAATTTCCCCTCCTAGAGTTGCTTCACCAGAATTTTCTTATGGAGTTCCACATTTTGAGATCATCTGAGTGGTTATGCTATTTCTGGTAGACTTAAGTTTCATTTCTGTTGTTGGTGTACCGCTTAGTCATTCCGTGGAATGTTCACGGTATAAACGGTTTTGGCCAAGAAGATCTAGTCTTCTCTAATTCTTCTGAATGCGACTGGCTAACTGTCGCTGCTCAAGGCTGTTGTGCTAAAAGCACCATCAGGAGCTATCCAGTCACATTTGAGGGTTACGCAAACAGCCTATTGTACTTACGGACGCGGTTTTCTCCCAAGTTGCCATCTGGTTGCAAAAAACTGACGAGTTAGCTGTGAAGTTCCATGTAAGTGGCAAATGAGATTGAGCGGCGTTTTGGACACCTGTACAGGCCATGTACCTCCAGCTTTGAGGCAGCAGCAATGCCAGCGAGCAGATGTGGACCACTCGTTTGTTTTTCAATAAATACTGTCTATATTTTTAAATTAGCTTTAGTTAAATTAGTAAAATTATTTGTTACTCCCGTGCCCCTGCGTCCCGACATCAGAGACCATAGGGGACATTGCTTACAAGAAAATATTGGACCGCAGGAGACTGATTTGAGACGGTGGCTCTCTTTTTTGGCAGTCAATTGTTTAGGGAGGTCTATCAATAAGCTTGAACCAGGTTACTGCCAATCCGAGTAAACAATTAGGTCTACTTTGAAGATTTATCACCGAGGTTAGCGCCCAGCACAAAATGAAGTGGGTGCGCTTTTCGAGGCTGGGCTTGTCTTCTTCTTGAACTCCTAGCTTCCATTCCCATGATCTTTGCCACTTTGCCATGCGGCCTTTCCGGCCTCTGTTCGATTCGCTGCTGAAGCTACCGGTGACGATCAACGACCAATCAACGCATGTCCTCCGATGCTTGGCTGCAGGGGACCGAACACACACGCGCTAAACTTGACGAATCTCAAAGACAAACGGTGATATGTGCCTGATGACACTATATGCGGCAACTGCTCGTAAGGCTTCCTGTGCGCTCGTTTGTCTCAGTAAGAGCTCGTTCAACTCAATCCGTCTTCGTTGACTTCTGATTTCGGAAACTTTGTGTTGTCGACCGTTGGGAAGTCCCACGTTTGCGTCTCCCTTGGACGGCCTCTCTAGCAAATTTCTTGTGGTTTTACGGCTAGCTAAGCAGTGGAAACCGGTTCATAAGAAAAAAAGGAAATTCGATTTGAAATGTATTGCGTTCAGCAGTGCATGCTTTAAAATTGTGATTTCTTCACAAGACAACTGTGAAAATTTAAAATATCAATCTACTTATAAATATGGGGTAGTATTTTTATTTATTATAAACTATACTTTGTTGCTGCCAGGTGCAGTAGTGTCAATAAAGTGAGTTGGTGTGAAAGCTGATAGCTGCAGATCCTGCGGTTACAACACTTGCTGTACATAAACGGAATTTTCTTTCCTCTGATAACGTTTTCCTTCATGCAGTGGCCTTAAATATGTCAGTCAAAGTCCTCTGATGTTGTTACGCCTCGAGAAGCTGGTTTCTTTGCATACTCGATGTTATGTCCTCCTTAACTGTTTAATTACTTCAGTTTTGCCGCACAGAATACAGTTCCTTTATCTGGTTTTGATCAGTGTATTTTTGCAAGGGCTCCTGAAAGTTAATTTGAGGCCTAAGCAAACACTTTTATACTGAAAGGACAGTAAAACCGTGAGGGCAACTCTTTCCATTGTTTCCGACACAGCTCCCTGCTGACAGTCGTGTGCACTTCATGTGTTTAAAATTCAGCCAACGCCCACACCTTACCTCCAAGGCTCTCCCTCCCCCACAACTAAACGACTTCGTCTTGCGGGTGGCGTGGGACCGAGGAGTCTGAATAGGTCGGGAGACAAATATAAATCCTGTCTATGCTGACATGTGCAGTCTCCTGATTATGAAGTACCGAAAGCACGCGTTTATTAACTGACTTCACTAGCGTTATTTGGGAGTATTAGCAGAACCTAGGCAGTCCAAATAGGAAATACCATCGAATTACATGCCCCCCCCCCTTAGAAGCGTTGAGGTATTTCCATGAACAACAAAAGTGTAGAACTCAATTACGAGGACGTTATAAATTTTTGAAATAAGCAGTTTCTTGAGGATGTGATTAAGAACATTTCGGAGATTCGAAGGGGACAATTTCAATCCCCTTGAGGAAAACTTACGGGGTTTTTGAAAGCACTGAAACACATTTTGAAAAAGGTGCATCGTAAATTGCTCCAATAATTTATCTTCCTTTTAATCGATTAACTTTGAGCACTAACAATGAGTTTTTATTAATAAGAATACAGACACTACATTGACCCATGAGAAAACATTATTTCGTATGTTTTAGCTAGAGTGCCATCTGCTCTTTTATGTTCCGGAATCTCAGAAGAGAGAGGGAGGGAATGAGAAAGAGAGAAAGAGCGATAACTGACCCTACTTCGTATTCACATATCCTTTTTACCGAGGACGGCTACCTCTTAGTAAAAAGAAAATAATTTCACTTTATTGTCCACTCAGTGTAAAATCCACATTTCGTCAAAATACATCCCCAATCGTTCGGTGTTTTGACGTGCTTCATAAGTTTCTTTAAAATGCCATCGCAGATCGACGCAGGCGTTTGAAAACATTTTTTTGACCCTACGAATTGTTGAGTGCCTACTCACCTCAATGCTCAATATAGCTGCACTGACACAGTAAATGACGCTGAGAAAATTCTTACTCACTCCGGTGCCAGTAATCGTTCCACTCGCTGATTGTGGCATGGCATTAATGCTCCAGACGGTGAGTGATTGCTACACATCGACTGACTCACCGCTCTTCTCCTGGAGTTGGTGGGGGGGGAGCGGGGAAGAGTGGCATTTACATTCATTTACGTCGTATACTTTTTAAAATTAGCAAAAAAAACAATTAAATGTGTATTTAGAAACACTTCCTATGCACAATGCCGGGTCCACATTCATCATACTCCAGCTTAGAGACCCACATCTGCTGAAAGGTTGACAGGGAGGCCAAGATGGATCCACCAATCCACACAGAATACTTTCTCTCTGGCGGGGCTGCTATCCGAATCTTCATGGTACTGGGAGCCAACGCTGAAATCTCACGTTGCATTCTTTCCGCAATACCGTGGTACATGGTACTCCCGCCGGAGAGAACCGTGTTTGAGTAGAGGTCCTTTCTGATATCCACATCGCACTTCATGATGGAATTGTAGGTAGTCTCGTGGATGCCCGTAGCTTCCAGACCCAGGAAGTTCGGTTGAAAGAGGGCTTCGGGGCAGCGGAAGCGCTCATTGCCAATAGTTATCATCTGACCATCGGGCAGCTCATAGCTCTTCTCGAGGATGGAGCTGGAAATTGAGGTGATCATTTCCTGCTCAAAGTCCAGAGCCACGTAGCAGAGCTTCTCCTTGATGTCGCGAACGATTTCTCGTTCGGCCGTAGTGGTGAATGAGTAGCCACGCTCTGTCATGATCTTGATCAAGTAGTCGGTGAGGTCCCTGCCGGCCAGATCCAGACGAAGGATGGCATGCGGCAGAGCATAGCCTTCATAGATGGGTACCGTGTGGGTCACCCCGTCCCCGGAGTCCAGAACCACTCCCGTCGTTCTGCCAGAGGCGTAGAGCGAAAGAACAGCTTGGATAGCAACATACATGGCGGGGGAATTGAAGGTCTCGAACATAATCTGGGTCATCTTCTCACGATTTGCCTTGGGGTTCAGTGGTGCCTCCGTCAGGAGGACTGGGTGTTCTTCGGGGGCGACACGAAGTTCGTTGTAGAAAGTGTGATGCCAGATCTTCTCCATGTCATCCCAGTTGGTGACGATACCATGTTCAATGGGGTACTTGAGAGTGAGGATACCCCGCTTGGATTGGGCCTCGTCACCCACGTAGCTGTCCTTCTGTCCCATTCCAACCATGACGCCCTTAAACAGTATGAATCAATGATTAGGTTTTCTTTCAATTTTACGTCTAACTCTTATTACATTCGGTAATTTCTAACAGCCAGACTTCAAACAATCAGAAAGCAGTCATATATCAGAGCAGTGGAAATTGATATTTCCCCTTTTTATGAGTAAAATAATTACACTTGTATTTGACACTATGTCTGACACTTGATTGGGTCCATACTTTTGCTTCGATTCCATTGTGCAACTACCTCTCCCCGTGTGAGCCCTTATTTCCAAGACTGTCTTAACGACATTTTTTAGTCAGGAGCTCTATTCTGTTTTGAAGTTGTTTATGATTTGCCCTCACTATTTTATGCATCCCATTGCGCTGCTTGGGAACTGAACAGATGATTAAACAGTCACCATATCAAACAGTTTTTGTTCTGTGCTATTCGTCCTTCACAGTCCTATCAGCAGACGTTGTTCACCAAGTAAACAAATTTGAGATTAAAACAGACATACTACTTGGTATATGTTAGTAACTTTAACACCTGTAATTATTTATTGTTTGATCACTGTGTGAGGGTCTGTCAGTTTTAAAAGTGGCTTCTAGAGAAGCCTCTTCCATAAGTTCACGGGATTTGTTGAAGGAAAATGCCGCAAACTCCACCTAAGATGACTTATTCTGATTACATTCACGCTGTTTCGATCGCCTTACTTGGTTTCCGTCCAAAATCCACCCAGATCCTTTCAACTGTAACGCCTGAGATTATTCAGAACACTGAAGATCCTCACTGCCTTTTCGAATTCCAGTAATCGGATCGGCTACTTCAGTGTGTGTGTCTTGTCAGCCTTTTGTATTCTCGCTGGGTCAAACAACTGATACCACAGGGCCCAGGATGCTGAGTACAACTCAGTGCTGAGAAACGGAGACTAATAATGTTTCACCTAAACATGCTTTGAAAAGTGCATCAAAACCTTGCCAGTTCGGTTGGATTGAGAAGGATCTTTGTAAACTCCCAGGCCTGTTGGTATAGCTCATGTCCTGCTTCGGCGTTTTTTCTCGTTGAACTCGCAATGCTTACTCGGCGCGTCACTCGAGTTAAACAGCTAATCAACTTGACTTCGATTTTTTGGCATTCAGCACATCTCCCTGTGTCGATAACATTTGGATGCCGACCTACAACACAGTCTGCAACCAAAACGCCGACTTAGTGATAGTTTTCTATGCAGACTACAGCAGGTATACTATCAGGCGTGTTGTGGCTGGGAGAATAGCCAGGCGCTGACTACCAGACTTCCAGGACCCGGTGGAAAAGTGGCAGAATGCCGGTAGGAGACGTTTGTTCAGTACAGGGATTTGGCTGCTGTGTGAGCCTTCGTTGCGCGGCCAGCTGTAGGAATGCGCGCGCCTATTTTCTCAAGGCCGCAGTTGGCACCCGCGTCTACATGTCTGACTCATGCGAAGGTCGGCCAGCGGCAGCTGGACTGGGTGATCGGGACGCCTGTGATTGGCTGTCTTTGCGGCGGACGGCACACGCTCCATTGCCCCGAAAGCGGTGGTCACGTGATGCACAGCGTGGCGCACATGACGGCGACAGGAGGCGACGGTGTGCTTTAATCCATCGACTTTAAAGGTATTTTTTCTGTAATGGCCACTAAAAGAATCAAGTCGTGTAAAGGCCTTCGCTCCACGCTTTGAAATATTTTGGTTACGAAATGAGGCGTATGCTTGGATTACGCATACAAGAACATAAGCTGGCTGTGAGATGGGGCTGCCTACACCTACGAAACGAGTCAGTAGTTTAAATTCGCTGTCCCGAAAATAACCGCCCACGCCGGAAGCAAGACAGACCGATAATTGATTGAAGACTGGGCCGCCGATGAGATCTCAATCAATCGATACATAGATCTGGCGCCGGCACAGAGCCCTGGGCAGTCGCCTCTGAAGTGGCGTTACTGGTGTTTGATTGGCCCCTGCCCCCTGTAACTATCGCTTGTTTTTGTCGCTGCTTTTATCCCTGACGCTGGACTTCAGTAAGAGTTCCAAGTTCAGATTAATGAAGACATGATTCCGGTGAGCGAACGGCCTTCTCCTTTGCTTATATTTGTGTCAGTGCGACCTTTTGTTTTTTTCTAAATCCTTATTCTTCCTCCGTTTCTTCTTCTTCTTCTTCTTCTTCTTCTTCTTCTTCTTCTTCTTCTTCTTCTTCTGATTCTTCTTCTCCTTCTTTTACTTCTTCTTCTTCTGAAGGCTTTTCTCCTCGAATATCGTAAAATTTGTTCGATCGCCGCTGTTCGTCTCACTTTCCCAGGGAAAATGAAGGAAATTTGGTAAATATCTGAGGAAAATTGGGCAAAGCTCATTTAGGTTTAGAAAATTACTTCATCAGATCATATTTACAAACCTGAGGAGCTTAATGGCTCTGAAGCAGAAATGTCTTTTGCATCACTGCCCGCTTTCCACTGGATCGATCCGGCAAAGCATATGGTACGCACAGCTTCGTATGCTGGCAACAAATTGATTAGGCTCAAAGTGTGTGAATCGAAAGTCCTGTCTCCGAGGTTTCGCACCACCGTCTGGACAGGATGCAAACCATGTGAGGCTTGAGGCTTCCACAGTGCGCCCGAGTAAGAATAACTGAAAAGTTTTCCCCATCGGCCGAATTGCTTCGTGTCATTCCCTTCTATCCGCTACCTGATGAGGTGTACCGTGGAAAATGGGGAACATCTCCTGTTAACAACGCATTTTAAAGGGTTTATGCGTGTGGAAACCTATATGGTCTCATTTTACCCCCTAAACTGGTCACGTGGAAGCTGCGCTGGACCAATAAGGGAGCTAAATCAGGGCACAGCAGGTGATATCTGGGTTGAAACCTCATAGCAAATGTCAAACATGGAAGTAATGATAGCACGCGTAGGTGCAGTCTCACGCCACCCCAGTCACTTGCGCCTGATCCCGCCTCCAGTCTTCTTGACTCTGTCTCATTACCGGGCCCAGGTGGGTGAGGAAAGAGAGAGTGTGGTAGATGCAGCGCAAGTCCACTACCACTTAAAGCTAATCAATGCGCAAGTCACCCTCCCTGCACCATCATGCTGTGGAGTACATGGTGAACCTCGTCGGATTCGACGGTCAAATTGGCGTGCAGTCCCATCGAGAGACCTTTCCCTGGATTTCCCAGTTTAATCCGAAAACACATGCTGACCGGTGAAGTTTAACTTTTATCATCCGGTGGGCAGACATGTGTCATAGCGATACTGTTCGAAGGGATTCTGGTTTGTGTGCATACAGTTAGGATCAATCAGTTTGAAGCTTTCTTGGGAAACCACTGGTAGAAAGAGGATTGATCATAATAGGATCCTTACGTCTGCCCAGTTTGCTGCAATCATCATCAGCAGCAGCAGCATCACCAGTTTGTCCTTCAGCAGATATGTTTTCTTGTCTCACCGTCAGTGCATATGGCGTAAACAGCAAAGAGATTCTGATGACATTTATTACATTTATCAGTACTGTTTACCGTTTATAGTACATTGAATCTCTTTATTCGGATAACTCCGTTTCTTTATTGCTCTCGAACACCCACATTATTTGCTTGAATCTTCCATCATGTCTTCGCGTAACGTGGCACTATTCTACTGACTGTACGCTTGAGAACATTTGGTTGTCAGTGTAGTATTGAAATGTTGCTAATTATTTCATACTACAGAACATTTTCCCCAATCGGTTTTTGACTGTGCTTTTAACTACGGTTGTCATGAATTGAACCCGCCCGAGAGATGTAATCTGGTCGGGCTGAACTCAGGCATCGTTCACGTCTCATTGGTGGTAGCTGAACCGTTGCCGGTCTCCGTTCCTCTAGGGCTGGTGATCCCCGTTATCGGCCGGATGCGTTTAAGCCCGCTAGGATGTCTACTGGATTTGTGTCCGCCATGGTTTCCCCTACGCCTGCGTTTGTGCCTCATATAAGTTCACTCCCACGTGTATTCCCGTCTGGTAGGGTTTTGCTTACCATTGCGTCCAATCTGATTTCCTGCCTTCAATTCCGTTGATTGAGCCGCACGCGCAAGGCCTGGTAAGCCACCGGGAGAATCGTGCAGCAGTTGATGAACTTTTATACAATGGGCTATTCATCGAGTGATTCTTTGACTGTTTGCTTGCTACCTCGGCCGCGCCCTTGTTCTGCCACCAGCGAGAGCTGTTTACTTCTTCTCACTGCCCTTGCCTGCTCACTCATGCGGGGTCTGCCTTCATTTACCGTTCTTGTCAAGGTAGTTCACACCAAAAGAACTGCACTGGACACGATAGATGACATTTGCCTTTCCGTTTCGTGACAGAGCGACCTTGGTCTCAGGGGACGACTTCTTATTGTTGCCCCATGTCTGTGGGTGTCGCCGATCACCAATGGCTGTAGGAGACGAGCGACTACTTCGGATAGGTTCTCGGTATACGGTAGTTCCCGCCACATTTTCAGTTGGTCTGTCGTGGGTCTTTACCTTGTTTCAGTGGTCTGCTGCGGTCGATAATTTATGAGTGTAACCGTTGTAGGTGAATGTCCATCAAAGCTGCTTTGTCGCCTATCTCGCTGTATCAGTTTTAGCTCTCTTAGAAAGAGTTCGCACATCTTTTCAGTGGCTAAACGGATGATTATGGTGGTATCCTAGGACCTGACGTCTATTGGGGGCCTTTTGGTACATCATCGTCTTTCGGCTACCGTCGGTGGACCAGCGCTATTTGATTGTGAATCTCGGACTACATTGTGTACTGAATGTCCACAGAACCGCGTGAAATTTGGAGATCATTGCCCACCTGAGAACGGCGAAGGTATTGTCCACATACCACGCCCAGAATTCTGGTCTGTGGGTCGTAAATACCTCGTCTGTATAACTTTTTAAGGACCGCCTCAACAACGAACCCATCGGAGCCGCAGCCCGTTTCCTCTAAGAAGAGGGATAATAGTTGATAATCGTGGTTATGATTGGTTGAATGAATACATAAGAAGTCCGAAAAAGTATTGTATCAGTCTACTTGCAATCACTGTCCTCCTTGTCTTCTACTATTATAGTTTGGTTGAATTCACCCTGATGACCTTTGCTACCCATACGGAGCTCGCTTGTTTCGGGGAGCCAGTAAGTCGGCGTGCACCCATTTTCAATTGAATATATATACTACTGATTTCCAACTAGTAACTCTTACTGGGGAATGTTTCTTGTTGCATGGAGCTCTGTAGGGCATGGTCATCGTACATTTAATTCTGATCTTTGCATGGTGTTCTTTGACTTGTCTAAATAAATGCATAAGTTTTGCCTTTTTACATAATAAAAAATGGTTTAGTTTAGATCAAAAAGGGAGCTGTAACCGTTTCTTAGATCGGGTGCTCTATCTACGTTCTGAAATAGCATTAATATTTTATCGCATACAAAACAACTGCAAAATTTTTGCATAGCAGGATCAGCGGGGATTGTATAAAAGGGCTTTTTATTTTAAAAACATCACTTAACTTCCGTTTCTGTCATGTGGAGTCGATTATTACAATGCATTGTAAAGGCTTGTCAGATAATGTTCCAAGATATTGGAACCGTACGGACATAATTCCTTAAAATACCTTGTATCGCTAACAGAAGCTGCATTAAGATGATTTAAGTTATTTCTCCTGACATGCCTTTTACCCCTCCGTGCCACTGGAAATAAGTAATTTCCAACTAGTAATTACTTGGGACGTTTATGTAACATTAAATTCGAGTAGATATGAGACCAACCTGAGTTTATCTTATTTTGCATCTTGTTAATCTAGTAGTCTCCTAACATGCAACAGCAAGCCAGAAAGGATTTATTTTGCAGGGTAGGTTAGCAATCACATCTCACATTTCGTATAAAACACTGGTCCCAATTATGAAACTGTCTGGTCAAAAATAGCTTAATTTTGCCCTGAACGATTTGACGTGCATAAATACCTCCCAGCTCGGATTTTTCAGTTCGTACTTTCAATGTTATAAGAGTAAAATTTTGTGAGGTTTTTTACCTAAAAAACTTCAAAAATTACTCATCTTCGACATATTTATTCATTAATTCATCTTCCGTTTAGAGCATCATTCAATTTTTCAGTGACCTTGGCGGTACTTCGCTTGTAAAAGTTCGGAGGTTTTTCAAAAAAATAAGATATCAACTTTAACACCTTCTACATGTCATGGCTCACCAGAATGCTTTGGTAACGTCCTAAGCACATGTAATATTCTGACGGAACAAGTTCGGGAAAATAAAATGGATGCGAATTTGATGCCAAATTTGCATTACAGCTTTTAATATTAAACGGCGTGGTATTTATGTTCAATAAGTAATTGTGTTTGTGATTTTCGATATTAAGGAATTTTTCGCTGAACTAGGTTGTCAGTGATTCAAGTAAAAAGAAACACTCTAGTAAATAAAATAGTTATTCGATTTATTGCTGATAACACCCTCCTATTTCTCCTCCCATTTTACCGAAATCCCTTAATTTCTTTACAGCTGAAGTATGGTCGAAAAGGCGGGTTCAACAAGTGCATATGGCAGATGGATAAAGGCAGGTGCATAAAGGCAGATAGACAATGCCGAAAAAGACAAGGGAGACTGCGATGGCGATTTCTGGCTCATCAGCCATCAACATCCGGTCGTACCCAGGCGACGCATAACCCAAGGCTCGAATCTGCGAACTGTTGATCAAAAGTCTAACGCGCTAACCACTGATCCATGGGTTCGTTGTCCTGCCGATTTGGATTGGAAATGTTGAAATTCACTGATCAATGTTCACGGGACTCACTCGTCCCTTTCTACCTTGGGGCTCATTCTCCAGCCCCATCAGTAGCCGCACAGCGACAATCCAGATGCACCCCTGGGTTGGGGTGTGGCTAGCTGATGACGGCTAATAAGCCGGAAATGGCCATTCCAGTCTCCCTTGTCTTTGTCGGCTTTGTTTGTCCCCCTTTATTACGACTAGTCACTGTGCGGCTGCCGGTGTGGTTAGGTAGGGAGCCCCAAATCAGAGCGGGAAGAGTGAGTTACGGTAGCGATCGGGGAGCGTTCATCAACGAATGACGGTTAACTTCCGTTATCAGAGCGAGAGAATTGCAAGTCAGACCGCTCGTGATGTTGCTGTGTGGAGAGCAGCGAGCTGTGAAAAAGCTGCACTATCATGCAGTTTAAGACACGACTCTTTGACTTCTCTCTAACTCACAATTAAAAGATGTGGGAGATCACCTTCCGGGCACGAACCCAGTTCTCATTGGAGCCCAACACGAGTCGCATACGAGCTTGGGACCAAGGAGGAGTCTCAAAACGAATCATGCACGCTTCTTCAACGAGGTAAAAAATAGGCTTCAGGTTGGATTTGAGAATACTAATTCCCTATGTGCATATATAAAGACTCATTTCGGGTAGTATAGGTACTTGCCTGGTGCCTAGGGCGTCCAACTATGGAGGGGAAGACGGCCCTGGGTGCATCATCCCCGGCGAAGCCAGCCTTGCACATACCCGAGCCGTTGTCGATCACTAGAGCTGCGTTGTCTTCGTCCGCCATTGCCACTCGTAGACGAAAGAGGTGTCTGAGTGATGCCTAACCCACGACCACTGATTATAAACCCAGTGTGGTGCCAATATGTGCCCGCCCGGCAGCTGGCCGTCTTCGCTATCTTTTACGCAGTTCGCGGGGCGAGGTCAACACAATCATCGAGGTGAGCACTCGTAACTGACCTCGTAAAACCCCTGCGTCCTTTCTCGTCACGCCTCACCATCTCCCCCCACCCCACCAAACATCACCGGCTCCACTACAAGCGAGTCTTAACAACGCAGAAACTGTGTTCTGAGTGCTACTCACGAGTCGCGCATTTTGCCATCGCCAGAGTTTTAAGGTCCCACACTTGAACAACCATCACCGGCCCATCTACGGGGGCGGTTATGGTAACTGCCCCCCGAGAAGCATGAATTATTCATACGTAAATCGATTTGTATGCTGAGGCCGTGAGTTTAAATGACCCTGTTTGGCAGAAGACTGCTAGACGAAAGAGGCCACTGCTGTTCTCGCCGTGATGTTTCTGACCTCCGATTGCCGAACCAACTTTTTAAGCTAATTTGATCGATTATGAGGGAAGACTACTTGTTACTTTGCGTTTTGCTTCTAAAAAGTGCATTTATTCTAGATCCACAAGTTGGAATATTTTCATGCAGAGCTAGGAAGTCTCCATACCGATGACTTAATGTCGCACGTTGAGGTCACTCATTTTGCTCTTATCAGTGATCATTTAAGATTAAATTACTACTTACTATAATCAGGTAATATTCTAAGTATGGTAATTGGGCGCCCACCGATCAGTTACTTGAGTCACTCGTCCCGTTGTGCCCTGGTGCTCACCCTCGAGCCCTGCCAGCAGCCGCAGAGCGGCTAGCGGTATGGGCAGAATGATATTAGAGTAGCGAAAATTTTCACTGAAAATGATAATTTGGCGAGCATACGTTAGCTTTCGATAAATTATCGTTAGAACAAATCGTACGGTTGTCAGTTTGGGGGAGGGAGGGGGAAAGAAACAAAATTGCGGTCCGTTTTCTGATCATCGTCAGAGGAATGGTGGTCGCCGGGACAGGTAATTAGATGCGGGTGGATGAATTGGCGGCTTTTGGCCACTGTAATTGTGACGCCTGTATAAAGGTCTTTTGAGCGCACAGAACTGGTTTGCGTAGCCCGATTTCAGCCGCTTCCGCCGTAGTCAACAGACGCTATCCAATGAATTTTGAATAGGTTGAGAAGATCTTTTAAACCACCCGGAAGGATTCTCTGGCGTCTACGCGATGATCCGTATCCACCTGCGTGAGAATAGAGCTGTGTATGGCCTTTATTTGGCCCTCTCCTAATCATGCTGGAAGGTGTTATCTTATCCTTTTGGACTAACGTGGTGGTTGTGGTGGTGGTGGTTGTGGAATGATGATGATGATGATGATGATGATGATGATGATGATGATGATGATGATGATGATGATGATGATGATGATGATGATGATGATGATGATGATGATGATGATGATGATGATGATGATGATGATGATGATGATGATGATGATGATGATGATGATGATGATGATGATGATGATGATGATGATGATGATGATGATGATGATGATGATGATGATGATGATGATGATGATGATGATGCTGATGATGATGATGATGATGATGATGATGATGATGATGATGATGATGATGATGATGATGATGATGATGATGATGATGATGATGATGATGATGATGATGATGATGATGATGATGATGATGATGATGATGATGATGATGATGATGATGATGATGATGATGATGATGATGATGATGATGATGATGATGATGATGATGATGATGATGATGATGATGATGATGATGATGATGATGATGATGATGATGATGATGATGATGATGATGATGATGATGATGATGATGAGGATGATGAAGATGACGACGACGACGATATTTTGATCTGATCTCGTTCTGTTGAACATATGCATCAAAGATCGAATCAATCCTGGCTGATGACACTAATTTCAAAAAGAGTCAGACATAATTAGTTCCAAACGGAGAGCGTAGAAGCCCAACTCACAAAATGTCTTCGGAAACTGAAAGACTAAGATTTCTTTAGTTTACAGGAGTTTGGGAGCTCTTAAACCCACGGGCACAATCCCCCCAAGGCTGTATGGTTTACCAAAGTGCCACAAATCAGCTCTTCCAATCCGACTGATGTCAGACCTGGGTAATTCGCCCTATCACACAATTGCGAAGTGGCTGGCAGAAAGACTTAAGCAAATTTGACACCAAATAGCACCACGTAGCCTATGGATCTAATCGATTCCATAAGAAATACAAATATCAATGGGAAAACGACGTTGTCCTTAGCTATCACATCTTTGTTCCCTAATATCCCCCTCACTGAAACCATTGAATAGTTGTGTGACAAGATGATAAGACAGGAATTGCTCTTGCAATTTTGATGGCAAAGTTTGCCGTCAGATCGATGGCGCAACGATGGGTTCACCCTACTAGCTGATGTCTTTATGGGGGAACTAGAAAACAACCAGCTCTCTCCAATCATAAAGGACCTTTTTCGTAAAATCGATATGTAGACGATATCTTCGCAATAGCAGATGAAAAGCTTGAGTTGGACACCCTCCTGGATAAAGTGAATCAGGCTCACCCAGCGTTAACTTTCACTTTGGAAAAAGAGGACGCAGAGTGCCTCCCCTTTCTGAACTTTCCTACTTAATAGAACGCCTGACGGAACACTTCGTAGAAGGGTATTTCGTAAGAAGACATGGACAGGGCAATACACAAACTTCTATAGTTTTGTCCCGCTTAGCCAGAACCGAAGCCTAGTTCGCTAGAAGAATATGTACTGCAGATACGCTGGAAAAAGAACTCGTCCTGATACAGAACACCCTCCAAGAAAACGGCTTTCCCGAGAAGTTTATCAGTAAGTATATGGAGGAACGTCTCCCAAAATCGGACGTGGCAACGGCTGAGAAGGACTGATTTCTCGCATTGCCTTTTCGGGGAATCAGGGCGAGCGAACTTCTACATCGTCGCTTAAACGCTGCTATCCTGCGCACGTACCCAGCCGCTGAGATAAGACTAGTGTTCTCAAACACCACTTCCTCGCCTTGAAGGCAAGAATAGACTGCCGTTTCAGACCTCTTCGATGTGCATCTACGCCTTCACTTGCTCCGGTGGAGCAGGATATAACAACTAGGCGCCTATCCAAGCGGATGCAAGAGCACCATCCTGTCTGGCTGAATCAAGGCACGGTAAAGTCCATCTCGACCGCAATAGTGGCTCATTTGGTTGACAGCGGTCACCGGGTTCACGTCAACCAAACATTCCGAGTAATCTATAAAGTGCCGACGAAATCCTCCAAGTTCCTGTGGCAGCGGATACTTGTGATGGCAGAGGCAGTGTCCATACGGTTGAACAATCCAACTTTCTGTTCTCAAAAAGCGTTTGTATTGGCCCTAAGGCTCCCTTGCCCGAAAACAAACTCGGCATCCGTGTTCACACATCCTGTCACGTCGCGTCACAGCGACGAAGCAGTAACCAAGATAATTGCCGTACCCCTTCCCTCTCCATCCCTCATCCCTATAGGACTTGACCATAACCCCCGACCTCTGAACACCCTCAACCCTCTCCCTCATACTAACTGCCTATTGGGTGTTGAAATTTTTGTTTCTCTACCCTCCCTTATATTATCTTAAAGGCCTGATGATGAATAATCGAAAGCTTACGTTTGCCAAACTCTTTTTCTTAAACTAGTATCATCCGGCCGATAACGGGGATCACCAACCCGATAGGAACGGAGACCGGCAACGGTTCAGTGACCACCAATGAGACGTTAACGAGATCTGAGTTAAGCCCGACCAGATTAAATCTCTCGGGCGGGTTCAAGTCATGACAACCGTAGTTAAAAGCACAGTCAAAAACCGATTGGGGAAAATGTTCTGTAGTATGAAATAATTAGCAACATTTCAATACTACACTGACAACCAAATGTTCTCAAGCGTACAGTCAGTAGAATAGTGCCACGTTACGCGAAGACATGATGGAAGATTCAAGCAAATAATGTGGGCGTTCGAGAGCAATAAAGAAACGGAGTTATCCGAATAAAGAGATTAAATGTACTATAAACGGTAAACAGTACTGATAAATGTAATACATGTCATCAGAATCTCTTTGCTGTTAACGCCATATGCACCGACGGTGAGACAAGAAAACATATCTGCTGAAGGACAAAACTGGTGATGCTGCTGCTGATGATGATGATGATGATGATGATTGCAGCAAACTGGGCAGACGTAAGGATCCTATTATTATCAATCCTCTGTCTGCTAGTGGTTTTCCCAAGAACGCTTCAAACTGATTGATCCTAACTGTATACACACAAACTAGAATCCCTTCGAACGACAGTTCGACCGTCGTAGTTCGACGATGTCCACCGTATGCTCCATGGGAAAGTGGAGCAGGGACGGTGACTTGCGCGTGATTTAGTTTAAAGTGATAGTAGACTTGCGCTGCATCTACCGCACTCTCTCCTCCTCCCCCACCTAAGCCCGGTGTCAAGACAGAGTCAAGAAGACCGGAGGCAGGAGAGGACGCAGGTGGCTGGCGCGGCCGGGTCCCTTAAGTCCTAGCCGTCCCTAGGCGTGCCACCACACCTCCATGTTCGGCATTTGTTATGGGAGCGCAACCCGAATAACGCATGCCATGCCCTAATGTGGCCCCCGTGTTGGTCCAACGCATCTACCACGTGGCCCGTTTAGGGGGCACACACGACAGTTCGACCGTCGTAGTCCGACGATGTCCACCGTATGCTCCATGGGAAAGTGGAGCAGGGACAGCGACTTGCGCGTGATTTAGTTTAAAGTGATAGTAGACTTGCGCTGCATCTACCGCACTCTCTCCTCCTCCCCCACCTAACCCCGGTGTCAAGACAGAGTCAAGAAGACCGGAGGCAGGAGAGGACGCAGGTGGCTGACGCGGCCGGGTCCCTTAAGTCCTAGCCGTCCCTAGGCGTGCCACCACACCTCCATGTTCGGCATTTGTTATGGGAGCGCAACCCGAATAACGCATGCCGTGCCCTGATGTGGCCCCCGTGTTGGTCCAACGCATCTACTACGTGGCCCGTTTAGGGGGCAGCCCTTCGAACAGTATCGCTATGACACACGTCTGCCCACCGGATGATAAAAGTAAAACTTCACCGGTCAGCATGTGTTTTCGGATTGAACTGGGACATCCAGGGAAAGGTCCCTCGATGGGACTGCACGCCAATTTGACCGTCGAATCCGATGAGGTTCATCATGTACTCCACAGCATGATGGTGCGGGGAGGGTGACTTGCGCATTGATTAGCTTTAAGTGGTAGTGGACTTGCGCTGCATCTACCGCGATCTCTCTTCCCTCACCCACCCGGGCCCAGTATCGAGACAGATTCAAGGAGACTGGAGGCGGGATCAGGTGCAAATGACTGGGGTGGCGTGAGACTGCACCTAAGCGTGCCAACATGCCCCCCCCCAACGTTCGGCATTTGCTATGGGAACGCAACCCGAATAATGCCTGCCGTGTCCTGATCTAGCCCGCCATGTCGGTCCAGCGCACCTACCACGGGTTCTGTTTAGGGGACTTGACACTGACTCGTATACAAGCTCGAAAACGTAACCTGAGCAAGCAAAGCATTCCTACATAGAACCGCCAACCCCACATTAACGGAGAGAACCAGGCCTGCAGTTCAACCATCCGAATTCATTTAGACACCAGTTTGATCAGAAGATGGTTTTCTGGCTGGCATTACGTAAGCGAAATGTTGTTGTTGAGGCGCGCATATAACGGATATTCTGGCGACTGAAGCGTTTCTGGACTGCCCGGTGGCAAGCCCATCAGGCAGTGTTTGTGATCCCAGGTTCATTCCATTCTTTTACAGACAGGACGTATATTAAACTTAAGTGTTCCTAGTGGGTCACCTGGTGATGAGGATGGGGAGGCAGCGTTTAACATCACACGTGTGAGATGACAGCATGACAAACTGCTAGGGGCTTGAACATTGCTCAGAGGACATGGGGCAAGATTCCCAAGAAGATAAGGGATAAAGGAAAGACTGAGACGCTGAGTACGTTTTTGGCCAGTGGTTCTCCCAGGCCATTATCGCTAGTTTGATTGGCAAATAAATGAGGCTGGTCCGAAGAGAAAGCCGCCAGAATTTGAATCGTATGGTTGAATGCTGGTAAAAACGAAACAGCACGTTCCCGTAAGCATTTGGGATGAGGGAGATGAGATTGCCGGAATTAAGCTTTTACCTTTCTTCTCACTTGAACCTGTCATCAGAAACAGCCCCAGCTAAAGGTACTGGACGTGCAAATGGCGCAATACTTATAGGATCGAGTTGGTACGCTACCATAATTAGTAAATACCACATTCACCACTGGCGTTCGTAATTGGTGTGACGACTACTTGCTCGTTCGCATCTGAGTCCTCAGTTTACGCAGTTTGTTCACGGCTGTTGATTGGTAGGCTGAACAATAAATTTATTCGCTTGACGTTTCGGATCCATGCTCGAACGCAAGATCAGAGAAAGCATCAGGCCCACATCGGATGCTGTCTTTGATGGTGGGCTCGAGCATGAATCCGAAACGTTTAGCGAATAAAGTTATTGTTCCAGCTACCAATCAACAGCCGTGACTAAACTGCGACTTCAGGGGAATCAAGTTCTTTTTTAGAAATCGCGTCTACTGCTTCTCAACTACGGGTTGCTGGATCATCACTCGGCCATTTGCCTCGCCGATACTTGCACTAGGATTGACGCTCCTCCGTGTGCTTCCTGTTTGGCTAATTACTCTATCTAGGCAAATTCGCAATGCATAATATATAGAAGGTAGGTCACTACGGTTTTGGCGAACTGGGGATGAAGAACTATGACTTAAACCAACCTGTGCCTCTCGATTTTTTCACCTCTCGTGAGGAGTTCGACCTCGTACAATTTGAATGTGGCTAGGGCCCCTGGAATGAGCCGCAACACGGGAGTTAGGTTTATTTGTCCTCATTGCTGCTCTGTGCTAGGTCCTCCCCTTCCAGAGTAGACCTCGAGTTTCTCCAACGTTGTGGTTTGGTCTTTATCTACATCAGATTAGGTAAACGACTCCAGACTTTTCCTTTCGTGCCACAGAGTCTTTCGGCCTCATGACCTGATACATGCTGGCCGCTTCCAGTCCATGTGCAACTCCGAATTCAAAGACTTCGGAAAGGCAGCTGACGGCTTCTGAGACACTCTTGACGTTCGGGTGCGTTTGAAAAAGTTTGGTGCCAAGGCAGTTTTTCCCCGTTTCGTCTGTGCATGCGCAGCTTGCCAAAGTGCCGATAGAAGCGAATAAGCGAGTTCCAGGAGGTAGTACGTACACAGTTGCGCCTTCCAAATCAGTCGTGATCCAGGGTTGTCGCTATTGGTCTGGTTGCTTCGTAATCAGACATCCTTTGCAGGCTACATATACTTTTGAAGGTTTGTTACTGGTCCGATTACAAGGCTGACACCTGCTCAAATAAATGTTTTCTCGGTTTGAACAATTATTTGGGGGAGTTTTCTTATCCCCGACCTGGTTGCTCGTTTTCAACTTATCAAACCAGCTGTTGTTTGTCCTCAGAATGGTAAAGGCGAGTGGTGCGTATCAATCCGCCCTGCCCTGGGCTGACTCGTGAAAAGAAAGTATTGTTACACTGACTTGCGTGCTAACTTCTCTTGTTGTTGTTCTCAAAGTTTTGTTTGAAGCATAACTAGTTGTTTTAAAACCCTGTGACGCATCTTCTGAACAAAAACTGACGATTTCATCTGGGGTTGATGCACTCTCTTCATAGCTGCGAGCACATCTCTCAAACTCACTCGCCCAACAGCCAGGCTACCCCTCACACGCATCAGAATGCACCGATGAGTAATGACGTGCACGTGCGTGCGCGCGCGACGGAGAGAGACTGTAGTCCTCTAATCGATCAATAAGTTCTCCATCGCTGATTGGCTCAGGCGGCTATCTCCCATAGTGCCACACAGGCACCTGCTCACCATGAATTCTGTTCAGTTCGCCTCTGCACAGGGCCGTGAACGTTGTCTGCCGTCTTCCGTCTCAGAATTGTGGCTTAGTTTACTGTCCCTCTGAGTTGGCAGTATTTCACTTACGTACGTAAAAGTAATAACCACGCCCGACGAGCTTTGTGCTGAAAGTGATTCCGAAATTAGGAGATGTCATTTGCCAACTGAAGTTGTGCCAGAAAATATGGCGAGGACATTAAGTGACCCACCGATGAGCCATGCAGTTGTAGCTTCTATACTGAGGGTATTTTGAACTCAGTTGTTAGTGCTTTTTCAAGTTTGTCAGGCTAGTTTATCAGCTTAAATTCCATATTTAGAGTCTCTTGCGTATGGCATTCTCCGATCTGGTTTTTCTGCAGAATGGAACCTACTATTTCGTGCTAAGTTTGATTTAGATCGATCAGCCCCACCCGCAGGTAAATTTTAATCGTTCAGGTCGCTGCTATTCTCGCGAGCACCCCGTATCCTAAACATTTCAACTCACATATCTGGCTGACTGGTGATGACAAGTAGTTTAAAATTAGCTATTCCGGTCTTCGTTGAATTGTTAGGAAATACTGGTGATTTTTCGAAAAGATTTTAAGAATTGAACGTACTTGTTATTTTTTAGTGTCTTATACCAAAGTTAACCTGATTATTTATTGATGAGTACTCTTTAATAAGTTTCCTATGATTTATTTCAGAGTAAAATTTCCAAGCAGGTGGGCCCTCAAGAAAAAAAAGGAAAAAATATAAACACGTTTACTTTTCTTGAATGAAACCAAACTCGGTTACAATGCTTCCCAAACAGCCGTCAATAGCAACAGAGCATGGGGAAAATGGTCAACAAGTGATCGGATTTTACGAAAGTAGTCTCAGAAATTCCGTAGTGGCAACGAGAACCTTCAAGATAAAGCAGTTAGAGAACAACCATACACTCTTGAAAATGAAATGTTGAAAGCAAATGTTGAAGAAAACCCACGGGAATTTGTCAGAGAAATGTCTGAAACACTTTATGTTAGTATTTCAATGGTGTCCGACCATCTGATGCAATTTGGTAAGGGGCAAAAGCTTGATAAATTGTTCCCATAGGAGCTCAGTCACAATCGAACAGTTTGGCATTTTGAAGTGTGTTCGATGCTCTCTCTTTCTCTCTCTCTCTCTCTCTCTCTCTCTCTCTCTCTCTCTCTCTCTCTCTCGCTGTGAATCTCTATTGATCCATTTCTTGATCGAATAATGAAGTGTAAAGAGAGATGCATCCTTTATGATAACCAGAAGCGATCATACCAATAGCTTGTTGGTGACGAAGTACCCAAACATTCCCAGAAGCCAAAGTTCCATCAACAGAAGATTGTGGTGACAGCCTGGTGATCTGCGATTGATGCTACAGCTTTCTTGAGGTTACTAAGGGCATTACAGCAGAGATGTACTGCAAGCAAGTACTACTCACGTCAGGCGATTTGACGCGAAGTTGTTATTGTTTTTATGTTAGTCTTGCCCGATGATCGAGCGCCTCGGGGGTCGAATCTCGACAGTGCAGTTCGTAGTTGTCAACGGAAAATAAGCCAGAACTGGCTCCTCCAGTCTCGTACTTTTTAAGTCTGCAGACATTTTCAAGCGTGAACTCTCATTTGCACAGTACCGCGACCATCAACTATGCATGGTGTTTTTTAAAGTGAAACTTAGGTGGGCGCTAAGAGGACAAGATCAACTGAAAAAGAAACATGGCGATTGTTTACAGAGCGAAGTTGGTATCAATATACGACAAGTGCATATAATGACTCTGCATCTTTCGACTTCCGGATAATTGTTCACTACCTAACAGTTATCGAAGATTAACACTTACTCCTATTGAGTGAGAGCGGTTCCAGTATTTTTGCCCAACGAAAACTGTTGGCCGCGCCGGCATCGCATGAGAGGCTTTGACGACCGAAAGAAGTAGATTTTGAACAGCCGGACAATACTAAATCAAAGCGCGGCCTGCATTTCAAGCAGCTCAACTACCAAACAATGTCTGGCAGTCAGAAAAAAACTGAACCAAATAAGGAATCATGGTTTATTAATGCTGCTTGATGTTATACCAATTTCACCTTGCACCCCTTCGCATTAATACGTCAACTTCTCTTACGTCCAACTATCACAGTAAGTCCATATAACCCGATACAAGCCAAAGCACCCATCTATAAAAAGGGTAAAGCAGGCATTTCTGTGCCCTGATAAACATTCCATCGTCGCTTTACGTCCACATAAACACCGCATTCTGACCGAGTGCTTCTAGAATTTTCTAAGACACTTCAAAATTTGCTCATTTTTCGCTGTCCAGATGCTGTCTGAATGTCACGCTGTACCAGAAACCCTTTACAGAACGGTTTCGAAAGTCGGGCACCCAATCACTAACTGAACCTGATCGATCCCGGAACACGCAAGGGGATTGCCGAGAAAACAGAGTTCATCTATTCCAAGCATCCTCTACTTCGTCAAGCCCTGCCGAAAGTGTCCGGGCTAGCAGTACAGCTAGGACACAGTTTACCTTAAGATCCTTCCGGGGCACAAAATGATACAAATTAACTGGGTTCCCAGTCAAAGTTGGTGGTAGACTTTGACTCTACCTAAGAGCTGTGTGTGCACACGCGAGTTCGTCCATTCGCTGCTAACCTCGGTCAGGAAGCGACCTCCGATCAGTATCATGATACCAGCCACGGCGACGAAAGGTCGTACCAGTAGCCGTACGTAGGAGCATGGCATTTTGCGGACCATACCTGCATGCCTTCAGTAGCCAGCGAGGGGACGCGCGATATTGGAAGCGTTCGAATTGGGAAGGAAAGTTATGCGCAAATATAATGATCCTTAGTACTGCAAGTCTGGGACTGATTGTGCTCATGTTATCGCTCTACCTTCAAGGGAACGTCTCTGTTGAATGTGAAGGATTGTTTTAATCTGCGTGAATTATCACGTGATGATTTCAGAAAGGAGGAGGGCTTTCCGAAAACGTTTTAGTGAAATGCTGACGTATCGGAGAACTTGGTAGGCTCACCCTCGTCAAAGCTCTGTGAAAATTACCATTGTACGATTGACAAGTCGCATTGGCAAACATATGCTTTCAGTCTTTCATCGTCAGGCCGGTACAAGGACATGGAGAATACACTCGTGGGTTATGCACAGTGCTTATATTGTTCTATAGGGGGAGGAGGGAGGCACGTAGTCACACGTTTCGTTTTCCTGTCCGTCCGTGTGGCGTGTTGAGGCCGTTGGAGGAGAGGGGGTTCAGAGTATGCTGTGAGCGATGTGGGGGTGGGGGAGGGAGTGAGTTCGAGAGCTCAGCGTATTTTCCTCACTATAAACAATCTGACGCGCTTGTAACTATCATGGTGCGCTAAAAGCCGTGGCTTGGAAGGTTGCCAACTGACGGGATAACTCGGACCGCGTGGTCAGCCCAATGTGTGTTTTGTGTGTAGTGGCTGACTGTGGGACTTAGAGTCAGGCTGCAATTGCTCCTTCTTAATGTGGCATTTACGGCACTCCCACTCCATGGGATCCGAACCAGGTGTGGTGGTACGCCCAGGGGCGGCTCCGACCGCGCCAGCCACCTGCGCCCATCTCCCATATCCAGTCTTTTTGACTCTGTCATGACATCGGGCTCAGGTGCTGGAGGAGTAGAGAGCGCGGTAGATGCAGCGCAAGGCTAATATCCCTTAAAAATAATTCACGCGCAAGTCCCCGTCCCTACACCACCCTTCCGTGGAGCATACGGTGGACATCGTCGGACTACGACGGTCGAACCACGTAGAGTGCGTTTGACTGTTATCAGGGGCTTGTGGCGGCGTGCGAGTCGGCCAGGGAACACAGACTGCCTGTGTCAGCGTCTTCTGACAACAGAGCCCTGGATTCGTCAACCGAACCGCTACTGTTAATAACCCACGAGTGTATTCCCCACTGAGAACATGGATAAAGCGTCAAATCGACCAGCAATGGAAGTGGCGTGCCGTGACCTGCTTGCCCGTCTCGGGCTGCTCGATTTTTTCCCGTTCACTGCCTTGGCGGGCATCTGAGAGGCGTGCATTCTGAGTCACCACCTAAATGGGACTGGGTGAGCCTCTGTTGGTGTTGTTCGGTCTGACTGCTCTTTTTTTCTGCGTAGAGTGAGTTCGTAATCAGGTTTTGGGTGTGTGTGGCTTTCTTAACTTCTGTGTGACCGTCTTGTCCTCATCTTTGGGCACGTAATAACGTAAGGCTTTATAAGCCGCTGATGACATAAAAAGCCTATTCTTGGGCTTTAATTAGGCACAGGAATGATCGCAGACGCAAGAGGGCTAGGAACCTCAGGTATGCGAAAGTTATCGACCTTGGGGTTAATCAATACTTGCCTCTCCGATGACCCTGACATTAAACGTTTATAGAAGCGTAGTCTTCCCGTGCGGTTTAGCCACGATTTTCGATCTGCAGACTAGGAATAAACATCGTTTTATTTTATGAACGAACGCTGACTGAAACTCGATGCGATCAAAGTAACTGACTTATTTCGGGTGTTAAGGCCAAAAAAAGTAATTCCCTAAAAATTTTATAATTCCACCACCTAATTAAGTGAACAAATCTCGTTCAAACTCTCTCAGATTTTAGTAGTATAAATAGAATTCAATTTTTTATATAAGTAATCTTTCACGTGTTTATTTTGTAAATTTAGATATACCGCTTGCTGCAACAGAAAAAGCATTTTGTGTATAGAAGTTCAGTAGAATGTGTGATCGAAATTTAAGTGAGTAGGTTAGCATAAATTTGATATTGTTATTTTGGTTTGTTGATTGGATTTGATGCACAGATAGCCTTTTTCTAAAGCACAATGCATGTTCGATCTTATATACTGAAGAGAAACTCACAGGATTTGGAAAAATCGGATGTTGCCAGGTATCCATTAAATGTAGCATGCTATTTAGTATTACAGAAAAAAACCTATTGATTTCGTGCATTGCACTATAAAGGAATATTAGTATAAACAAGAAATGTTTCAAATAAATCCCATCGGTAACCGGAAAATATGCTGCCAATGGAAATCAGGTGACGGTAAATGTAAGGAATCGTCCAGAAACAAGAAATTAAATCAAATTTTAAAAAAATACTTTTTAGCAAATTTATGATGCTTTTTGCCATAAAACGCAGTAATAATCTTTTTAATCAATATTTTGTTTATATTACGCGTAAAATAGAAACCGTAAACAAAATACATAGATGTTACTGTGATGATAGACGCATAGAACAACCTATTTTAAATTGGAAGCATACAATAAGACATTATTTTAGTTAATATAGTTTCTGCTTATCCGAGATTTGGAAACGCGGCGGGCAGACGATTAGCAGTTTTCGCAATCTGAGTATACATTCGACCACTTTTA
The DNA here is from genome assembly GCA_017591395.1 of Schistocephalus solidus. Lineage (NCBI taxonomy): Eukaryota > Metazoa > Platyhelminthes > Cestoda > Diphyllobothriidea > Diphyllobothriidae > Schistocephalus > Schistocephalus solidus. The sequence continues at coordinate 46,289 of WEDG01002655.1, read as the reverse complement.
GTAAATTTGCAATCTAAGAAGGGGGCATTTAAGTAAACAAATATAGCCAAAAACGCTCCAATATAAAAAGAAAAGTGAGATTTGTCATTTTCAACAGAAAATGTATCTCTTATTATCAGGGAAATCAGAAAACGGTTGAAACTTTACCATTTTACCTTCAAAAAGTGCGAATATATTCTTCAGCTAAATATCTAATTGAAGCGCTTTAAATTAGGTATCTTAACACAGAACGTTTTAAAATTGCTCTTAGACACATTTATTGACAAATGCTTGTTGTAGAGGTTAATTTTTCCCTGCAGGGAGTTTCCAGGTGTGAGTGAATATACAAATATGATGCAAACGGCCCACTGCTGTAGAAAGAATAACCGAAAACTCACAACTTCGGTAAATGATTTCAAGATTTTTTTATTTTGAAGGTTTTGATAAACGTATACAACAGAATCTAAATTTATGACAAATCGCTTGGAAACCCTGAAAATTTTAAAGTATTCATTGTTACTTCAAGGATGATCTGAAACTAATGGTAATCCGATCTCAACCATACCAAAAAAATGGACAAAATAAAATTTACCTTAATATCCACAAAATGGTATGTTTAAAACTTCAAATAAACTAGTATTTAAATTTATTAGTAACCTTTGCAGCAATTAAGCACGTTTACGCAATGTCGCCTTTTTTGAAATGTTAATATTTCTAAACGAAGCGATATTTTTTTGAATATTTCCGTTAGGTTTTGAATTCACACAAGGTCGTTCATTATTATGTCAAAGTTTTCATACATGCATGGGTGCGGGTTTGCGAATGATTACCAATCATTCAAATTTCGACATATTGCATGATATAGGTCACATACTGTATCAAATGTACATTTGTTTCGAGCCAACAGGAAAGCAGATTCTAATATGGCATAAGAAGTTCCTAGAGGAAGACTGCTTGTGTCGGAAAAAGGATCTTAAAAATTAGCAATTTCTGAAGAGATGTCGAACCAAGTTTGCGAAGCGTTTACTCATAGCCCAAGGAAATCTACGCGAAGAGCAAGCGTGGAAACCCGGATCCCTAAGTCAAATGTGCACCGTGTTATTGGCTTCTGATCTATGTTCCGGGACTTCTTACACGTATGCATGAACGCTAAATGATGGTGTAGTGTGAATAGGAACAACCCGGACACAACTATGTGAACTCTTTTACTTTCGAAAGTGCACGAGTAAATAAGAGGGACAAAGGAAAGACATCGACAGCAAAATATTACTGTAGAGCAACAATCTCCCCATTCTTCGACTTGTATGCAGAAAAAGTAAGCTATTATTACCCACCCAATGTATATACTCGCCTTCCGATGATTTCGGCCAAAAGCCATAGTAGAGGGAAAATAACGAGATAAATTTGAGGTCTTTGGCCCAAATACAAAATTTACTGACAAACAAAATATAACAAGATACAATGAAGAAACCAAGCATACATATGGCAAAATGTTTTTCAAAGGAGCAGTCAGTAAATGCTAGAATAAATGGTTTGCAAAAATTAGAAGCATTTGCGATGAACGATTTGTGGGCCGGATTCGTCGTACTCCTGCTTGGTGATCCACATCTGCTGGAAGGTGGACAGGGATCCCAGGATGGAACCACCGATCCAAACTGAGTATTTGCGCTCCGGTGGAGCAATGATTTGATCTTCATGGACGACGGGGCAAGCGAGGTGAGTTCCTTATTCATCCTGTCAGCAATACCCGGGTACATGGTCGAGCCACCTGACATGACAATGTTGGAGTACAGGTCCTTCCTGATGTCGAGATCGCACTTCATGATGGAGTTGTAGGTCGTCTCATGAATTCCAACACTCTCCTGACCCAAGAAGCTAGGCTGGAAGAGAGCCTCCGGACAACGGAATCGCTCGTTGCCCACAGTGATCACCTGACCATCGGGAAGTTCGTAGGTTTTCTCGAGAGAGGAACTTGCGGCAGCGGTGGTCATTTCGCTGTCGAAGTCAAGGGCCACATAGCAGAGCTTCTCCTTGACATCACGGACGATTTCTCGTTCGGCAGTTGTGGTGAAGCTGTAGCCACGCTCAGTGAGGATCTTCATGAGGTAGTCGGTGAGATCACGGCCAGCCAGATCAAGACGGAGAATGGCGTGAGGTAGAGCATAACCTTCGTAGATGGGTACAGTGTGACTGACACCATCACCTGAGTCCAGGACAATGCCAGTGGTACGACCGGAGGCGTAGAGCGAGAGCACGGCCTGAATAGCTACATACATAGCCGGGGCAGTTGAAGGTCTCAAACATGATGGTGGTCATCTTCTCGCGGTTGGCCTTGGGATTCAGTGGAGCCTCAGTCAGCAGAACTGGGTGCTCTTCCGGGGCGACACGGAGTTCATTGTAGAAGGTGTGATGCCAGATCTTCTCCATATCATCCCAGTTGGTGACGATGCCGTGCTCGATGGGGTACTTGAGTGAGAGGATGCCTCTTTTGGATTGTGCCTCATCGCCGACGTAGCTGTCCTTGTTGCCCATGCCAACCATGATGCTCTGTTGGCGGGGTCGACCAACGATGGAGGGGAAGACGGCTCGAGGAGAGTCGTCACCGGCGAAGCCCGCTTTGCACATACCCGATCCGTTATCGACGATGAGGGGTGCGATTTCATCAGCCATCTCTCCGTGAGGTTGTGGGTGAACGGTGTTATTAAAGGTGCGACTGTGTGCCTGACTTTATATAATCCTCTGCTGTTTGGCACAATGAACCCGAGTCAACGTCGTCTGGTTTTAGCACGCTAGGGCTATCAGGGTGGGCAAGCACGGTGGCACGATATGATTCGATGACCTTGTTTCTCTCCTGCGCTTGTCAATCAAACAGCAGTTTTGTTAGCCACGTCTGTTGTTCTAGTTTTATTCATCGAGAATCAAAACACGGTTAGGTACGTGTGTGCGTGTTTTTAGCTGCCTTGCCAACCTTACGGGTGTACGGTGAGTGCTTAATTTATGCTGCATCTCCTACCCCATTCCACCGAACACTTTAAACCCTGGGGCTCATCTAACTTTCGTCGCCTCGTGAGCTAGATTTATCGAATTATGGTGCTCGCATTCAGTCTTTTCCTTTCCCTGGCTCTCCCAATTGAGCTGATGTCTTAGGCAGGGGCCATTATCCAAGATGAGCCATCAGTCCATCGCTCAGCTTGGCATTCTGGACGTCAGAAATAACCGAAAAATATGGACCACGGGTTGAACCCTGGTGTCGCTGTTGTCGGGGATCTCAGGTACCCGCGAATATCTAAGATGCTTATAACTGCCTCTTGTAATGCCCGTACACAAAATATACCTTAAACCATTAACCTAAAGCAGTTTACTGTTGTTTCAAAGCCTTCTTACAACATAACCCTTTTAATTAGATGGTTTCCGGGGACGCGGGTTCACACCTACAATTATTGCTTTCCAATGTTCTCTGAATTAAATGGCTAAATTAGTGTATATCTGTCTGTATTTAGGTTAATAGGCATGGACCGAAAGTTAATATGCATATTTCGAATGAAGTCCATCAGTCACCGCGGGATACCAGCGACGTATTCAGTAAACTGTCAGCAGGTTATCAGTAGTATATATTCCAGCGGGACGATACACCGTACTGGTAGCATCGGAACCAGCTAAAAGCCCAGACAACAGCACAGGTGCGCCTGGATTCTAAATCCAGCAAATACTACTGATGGTCTGTTGGTCGTTTAATGAACAGTACGCGGTTATGCTAATGGACCTCAGCCCAAATTTTCATATCAAATTTCGGTCCGCGCCTATATACTTTCGCTCAAATTAATTTAGTCCGACTTAGCTCTTTATTTCAGAGGAGAGTAAAAAGCAACATTTTCAAAACTGGCGTCTCTACCAGAAAGCAAACAAGGAATGTTGGCGTATCCACTGATGGGCTGAACACCTCAGCTTTGAACTACTCCGTAGGCTGCTTGCAGGATTTACGCTCTTACACCTACAATTGGTAACATTACCAAGGTGAAAACTGACTAAGTTACTCCTAGTTTCTGGCACGCACATCTAATATTAATATTTGAAAAGAAGGTAATCGTTTTTTATCATAAACGTGCTTATAGTAACAATAATAAATAATAATAATTGGCAAATATTATGGATATGCTCTGCGAAAAAAAATTGCGAATAAACGGGGGTAAAATGTGCCCCTTCATGTTCACAGAACTCCTGCAAAATATCATTTGCCTAGTAATCCGTCTAGAGTGACGTTGGATAAGGTCTAAGAAGGAGCCCTATTCGCCAAGGTGATTAAATCAGGAGGAATTAAGTACCAATGAAAGAGACTGGGATAGCCATTTCGGGCTTTTTTAGCCATCCTCAGCCAGCCATTCCCAACACCAGATCTGAAGAACCTAGGGCTCGAATCGCAAGATCTTTAGTTATTGAGCGCTTGAAATCCAACGCTCTACCATTAGGCCACGGGACCTTCGTCCTGTCTGTTGCGATAGGGAATATTGACTAACGTAGGAAGAGGGTGCGCCGAGGTGGTTGCGGTCAGTTCCGAACACAAATTAGTTTTTTCTCTGCTTTCGGTAGAAATTGCTGAGACACAAGGGTAATGGAATAAATTATGTAATATTATTCGGACCATTTTGGTAGGTAATTATTGTTCATGTCTTGTTAGTTTCTTCTTGAGGTTTTAGTTTTACCACTGATTTGAATTTAAGGGATTTTTTGAAAGTTTAACTTCAAGGAGACTGCGAGAATGAATATAATTTAAATACTCATAACCTAATACAGTCGTTAGAAGTATTTAAGTGTAGTCAATTTGCGAGGTTAGTCGTACCAGACAAGAAGATTTTGAGATCAAACTCACTTTATTCGATTGAAGATCTTAGATTTCGGGAAAGCTGATATGTAAATAACTGAGTGACCTGGCATTTATTTGAATTGCAAAAAAAGATATTATTTATCCGGAGGAGAAGAAGGAGCTAAAAGTGCAGTTGGGATAGTATTATTTTTTATTATTATAAGTACTATTAGTGCTTTTATTTTTTCTGCTGTTGGTTTTGTTGATGGTAGTTGAAGTAACCATGGCATTACTTCCAGCAATAGTGGTAATAGTAGGATTAATTTTATTATTATGATTGATAGAAGTACTAGCTGTAGTAGCAGTATTAGTAGCAGTCGTTGTCGTCGTAGTAGTAGAAGTAATAGTAGTATTAGTAGTAGTATTAATAGTAGAAGTAGTAGTAGTAGTGATGCTAATAATAGTAAAAGAGATAGCGATAGAAAGGTGACTGTGTTATGGGAGGAGAGGAGATGGATGAGGCTTTTTCTTAATTCTTACTTCCTCTACTCACCCGAATTAATACTAAACAGTACTTTATTGTTCGACAAGACCGCAGTGGATTGCCAACAGCCGACTGCTAATGGATATTTTGTAAACAGAAACATGAAGACAAGGTAAATTACGATTATTTTTCATGGTCAGGTCCTTCTGAGCATAATTAATTCACCTTCGCTTCACACTTTCCCGTTTACGCTACGGTTCGTTCATCTGAAGACCATGAGAGACCTTTCGGTATGGGCTGTCATTTTCAGCCAGCCGCTGACTATGATTTGCTCTTGACCGTGTGCATTATTGTCAAAATTGACTGATTTTATTGACCGTTTCAACTAGTAAGGGGACACCTGTGATTGATTGACCCTTACAGGTGTCCTTGGGTGTTTCTGCAGCACGCATCGGTGAGATACTGCTGAAATCCTCGTGATAACAATCCGTATGAGGAATGCAGGCACCCGATTGGTGGCCGTTAAACCACTGTTTTGGGCGCTAGTCCAACGGAGCCTTCAACACGAATAGTTACCCAAAGCTCAACCCAAACCTGAATTTGGTAATACGGGGGACTCGAAGCGAAGCAGCCATGAGCACCGTTGGTGTCTCCTGACATCTACGAGCTAAGACGGGTAGGAAATGCTGGAGCCCTGGGGGTGTATGACACCAACTCTATCAACAGACACGTCGATTTACCCCCTGCTATCTCATGCGCTTCGCTCGCGCGGCCGAGAGGTGTGGCCCAGTTCCCAGTCAAGGATGCCTGCCGTCACCACGCCGTGAGACGGCGTGCGTTTAGCCTCATTACGATCATCATCCCCTGCCTTTTTCCCGCTACTCATACCACCTTATTTTCGTCTGACTAAAAGGCGCCTCATTTTTCGTTTTTGCACTCTCAGAGTCGCTGGTGATGGCTTTCTGTACCTATAAGGCCGAAAGCTAAGACTAATACACGTATTGTCCTAGTGATCGAGGGTTCATCGTCTTGGAAAAATCTGAGTCTTCTCTTAGCAGTGGGAGTTCTAACTAAGACCTGACCATCGACACATTTATTTCGAGGTAGTTTAAAACCGAGTATTATTTGTTATGACAGCCGACTGACAAGTGCTAACTCGCAGACAACGGAGCAAGTGACGGCGTCCATAGCGTGCCGTCACTGACGACTTGCAGATGAAATAGTTTACTCTGGAGCGGACTTTCGAAGCACCTACCAAACTCTCCCCTCCTTTGCCCACCTGACTCAGAGGCGGGTATGGATGCAGTGGTGGAGATTGCTTAATAGCCTAGTGCCCACAGAGGAAATGGGTATGCGTGGGAAAATCAAGGAAAATGAGTGGCCTATGATACCTCTTACCATAGGGTTACTTGCGACTTCCGCTAGTGGATCACAAAGCTTGCTTATTAAAGACTATAGTGAAGGATCCTGTAAAGCTGCCCACTTAGACGTCTTTTCTGAATCCAAGCCAGCCCATACTTTTCTATCTTAATTTTTGCTTTTGTGACAATCAAGCTCTATGCAACCACATCTTCTTTAGAGTATTTTCAAGGCTCACACAATAGAAAGTGAAGCCTGTCGAAGATTGTCCGTAACACCACCATGTACAAGGACATAAAAAACAGCATAGAACCATTAACAGATAAAACTTTAACATTTTAAAATCCTCCCCCTCTCCCTCCACATCCTCTGCCTTCCTCTCCTCTCTACCACCACCAACATCAATACCGCCACAACATCATCAACGTCAGCATAACCAAAAGCGTGACCCCCCCCAGGCAGTAATATCATTGGCGGTGTCGTTAGCGAAATTGATTATATTGGTCACCGTAGTATCCCGATCAATGCGGAAGTATTAGGAAGGTCTTTGTCGGTAATATCATTCTGCCTATAAGACGAGTCACTCTGCAGTTGATGGTGGGGCTCGAGAGTGGGTCCCAAAGCAAGACTGGACGAGTGAGTCCTGTAAACGATAGGTGACGCCTATCTACCGCAAAACAGCGAACCCGTTGTGCATTGCGTAGAGCTTTGGATTTCTGCCCAACAGGTGCCGAGTTCGAGCCTCGGGCGTAGCAGCACCTGGGGCTGGGTATGGCTGGCTGATGACGGCTAATAAGGCAGAAATGGCCATTCCAGTCTCCCTTGTCTTTGCCGATAAAGTCCTCAGGAAGGTTAGCCCCTCATTAGACAAATTACTTAATTCTTGCCTATTTGTTTTGAAGTTTAAAACGGTTTTGAGGTCGCTAAAACGGTAAATCATGTATTTTGAATTATTGGAACAATGAAGTCGTATGTAACTTATGACAGAAGCGTTAATGTTAATGTTTTACTGTAGGTGAGATAAAAATGTTTTGCCTAAAAAGAAGCATTTTCGGAAAAGGATTGATTCTTTGTTTTAATTTTAAAAAATGTACTGTTAAAATTTATCGTGTAATCGAGGAAGTTTACGATAAACATGCTTTCTCCAAGGACATACAAGATCTGTATTGAACGATTTAAAAGTGACTATTTTCACATGGAAGATTAGGAAAGCTCATGATAGCTGGAAAAGTTCAAAACGCTAATCAATAACGGTCCATGCCAACCGCTTACAGAAATTTCAGAAGTATTAGGAATTAATATAAACACTGGTAGAAACCTTTTAAATGCGCAGGGACTGGTATAAAAAACGAGGAATTTGGATGGCTCTGAAAATGACCGGAAGACCACGCGAAAAGCATGAAACCATTTGTTAAATTTTGATTTTAAAACACTAATTTATGCATCAACTAGTAACTACTGATGAAAAAAGGTCTGCTAATATCACCCTTAAGACACAAAGGGTTCACTACGCCTTACCCAAAGCAGAATATTTGCGAAAGCCAAAAAACAATGTGGAAATGATGGAACGAATATGGAGTAACGTACAGTGAGTTGCTAAAACCACCTTAAACAATTACTTCGGAGCGATATCAAAAGCAATTAATCAATTGCCGGAATGTGATGAGGACATGACAATACGACCCAGTTTGCTGAACGAATGAAGGAAACTTGCAAACACCTCCATGTGAATTTCTAGCCCAACAGCCGTATTCGCCAGACATTGCTCCAGCAGATTATCAATTGTTTCGGTCGATTCACCATGATCTTCCAGAGCCACGCTTCAGCTCCATTGAAGAAGACGAAAATTGGACTCCAATCAGTTCTGAAAAGAACGGAGCTACCACGTCAGTTGTACACGATGACGTGTAGCCTTCACGCTCCCTCTTGTTCAAGAGCAGCGAACCGCTGCTGATGAGATTGAAATCTTTTCTTGAAAAGACTGAACGACCCGTCTACATGTGCCACACACGGTGTGATTCCCATGTGATGTGACAGCCTTAATGGAGGACGTGGTTCTCAGCTACTTTATTGGGTATGTCCGGAGATGTCACATTTCGATTTCCATACCAACGCTTGCATATGCAAGATTGAATTGTTCGTTCGTTACGGAATCGCTACCTGCCATAGTTTCTCGCATAACTAATGGGCTTGGCGGGCTAAGGAATACGAACCGGTGTAGCACGACTTAGGAAGCTCGCAGCTGGCGTTGTTTTCCCCTTTCAGGCGATTGTAAATTCATCGAACTTGATAGTGTGTACAGGTCCTGCCGAAGGAGCTACAATTTGAGCGTTGGCGTCATTTCTCAATACTGCCGCATGTTTTGTCATCTGCGTCCATAGAAATGTATCGTTTATCCATCGTAGGTACTTTGCACGCCGCTACAAACTAATTCGGACGTGTCTCACCACGATACGGTTGGAAGCCATGGTAGGATGTCGGCCGCTTAGCGAGCTTCTTCCTGACCGCTCAGAAAAAATTGTACTCTGTGAAAAATGGCTACTTATATGGTATGCAATTTTCTTACTAATTTGCAATGCTCTTAAAAATTCAAATATATTTTATTGAAAACGTGTGCAGAAAATATTTTTTTCTTTTTATTATTTAATCGAAAATTACGTCCTTTTCAAATTTTATTCTTGAGGAAAGGGCATCTTTCGGTTTTCAAAAAGTTTCTAAATTGCTAAAGAATTTTGAACCCTACCGGCGGGGACACTTGAATTCAAGGTTTCTAAAACATATGTTGCATACATTCTGCGTAAGGAAAAATCACCTATTTCTCTATGGTATAAAGAATAGGTCATACAGGTTTTACAAAATGCTGTAATGTATTTGGATCATTTTGTATACAGTATAGGGAACATTATGTATTATGGATGAATATCTAAACGTCTTTAAAAGTCTCTTAGTTAGAAACTTTTTAAAGCAGAAAAATACCCTTTTTTCAAGCATTAAATTTTAAGGGGACGCAATTTACTATCAAAAAAGTACAAGGAATAATAATTGTGTGCGTGTTTCCTGGAAAAAATATTAGAATGAATAGAACATTGAAAAGCAATGAAAAAATGCATACTACTTAAGTAGCTATTTTTAAGAGAGTATAAATTTTGCGGGCGGTAAGAAAGAAAATCGTTCAAAATCCGGCATCCTACTGTGACTAAAATAGATTTGGCTTAAGCTGCAAGATAATCAATAGGACAACCCTGATAAAGTATTTTTTAAAGTCGGAAATACATTTCAGAATTTCAGTTGAAATTTCATGAGATAGTGAATCTGCTGTAAGTCTGGGGCAGGCCCGCATGCTTGGTCTCGGTCTGTGCTTATCACGGCACAGTAAATGTCATCGCTTGGAGAACTCTATCCTTATCGCGACCCAGGGTCACCCTGCAATGTAATCTTTATGAGACCACTCACCTAGGTGAGATCCAAGAGGCCGATTGCGTAGCTTCTCACGTGCGTTGAGAACTTGGTCTAGTGTGTGGCACGTGTATAGGGGTCGTTTAAATTTTTAATTCACGGCCTCTGCGTCCGCATGCGGTCGTCTTTTCATCGGAAGACAGGTTGAGTGGGACATAATGAGATAGATTCGGTGAAAGTCTGCCTTCCTATAAGCAGATTCACGAGCAATTCGTGGTTGACAACTCGTTATTGGGCACTTGGTCAAACTGCAGTTTGTAGTAGGTCACATAGGTCACACAAAACTTTTGAAGTGCATTTTTGCTTCGGAAGACTTGTTTAAGTGGGGTTTAAACATTAATAACTGTACAGCCTACTTCCAAGATATTTCAGACACAAAAGGATGCTGGCTTTTTCCTGCACGTATATTCGGTCGCCGGCAGAAACCACATTCTCTCAAAAATGTCTACTTAAGTATTGTGCCTTTTTCTCTATAGATCTTCGATGTTCTTTTAAAATTAAAATATATTTTATAGAAAAAGGTAAGCAAAAAGGCTCTTTTGGGTATCCATTTGATAGCAAAATCATCATGTATTCTTGAAATGTAATACTTGGGGAAAGAGATGTTTTCCAATTCCTGATTATTGTTGAGCCCTACTAACGGCTTAATTTGCATCTAGGGTGTACGCTTTCCGTGTAAAGAAAATCATAAATAAGGAAGAGACCTGAGATGAACGTGGCATTTGTTGTGTACTTCATTAGAGACATTAATAAACGGACGTATACGATGCAATTTGAATTGACACTGTAAGATCATAGCTAGAAGTTTTTTAAAATCAAATTATAATCTTTCCTCGAGGATAAAATTCAAATAAGACGTGATTGGCTATCAAGTGAATGCAAGAAAGAATATTTTTTGAGTATGTGTTCGATAAGTCTATTTACAATTTTGAGGGCATCAAAGGGAGATTTTTTTGTTAATTCAACAACCGGCATCTTGGCCCCTCTGAAATACCTTGGGAGGGTACCGCATATTGATAGATATAAGAACCCCATTGAAATAACCCTTCCTCACCGCGAACATATTTCCGAAATTCGGTTAATATTTCATGAGATCAGTGTCCGACTGTTCACAGACAACGGACGGCAGACTCGCCTGTTGGGGACACCAGCCCTCATCTCACGCAACTTCCCACCGCTCTCTCTCTCTCTTCTCTCTCTTCTGTAGGCATCACGAAAAGTACGATTTCAATTTCCCAAAACTGTAAGACAGTGACCAGACAGGCAAATTTACAATCTACACATTTACGTGATTTTTTCAGACCTTTTCACTTTGTTTAACTTTCCCTGAAGTGTACTGCACCGTATGGATTCAACAAACACAACCAAGGCTACGTTGTTGGAAGACGCTCGCTTCATTTCTATCTGGCTTAGAACAGGTTTTAGAAATGGCCATAACGTCTTCTGTTAATTCGTCGATTTTCGAATATTCCTCCTGATTGAAAGTGGCCACTTCAAGTGTGGATTCGAAAAAGGTTGTAATTGTTTTCAGATTTTTCAGAATTAAATGCTTATTCTTAGAACCTTTAACAAAACTTATGCTAAACAACTCAGTTCAACAATTCAATTCCTTTGACCGATTTGTGAAAAACCCAGCGGTCTCGGTAAATTATTAAAATCTGTCAAAACCCTTAATTACTTAATTGCGCCTGGTAGTTATCTGTTGGATTCTAGATTGATTGCTTAGGAAATCCTGCTTGGACAGTCAACTTACTGTATTAGAATTGGTGGATTCCATACATTGCAGGAGGCTGGGCGGGTAAATTGACCCATGTGTGATTAAATTTACGGCTCCCGATGAGCCCCATAGCTAAAGTGGCTAGAACATTGGCTGTACTAAATACTTCCTCTTGCCGCCGTGGATTCGAATCCCACCGAGGACACCGAAGTTTTCATAACTGGGTCAAAGGAATTATGCTACAAGTGGTTAAGGTATGATCCCCGAAAAGTCTATGTATTTCTGCCATTGATTAACAATATCAGTTCTGCCAAGATCGGTCATGCCTCGTTCATAAAAATCTACTGGTTTTAATGCTATGAAATCTTTGAATCCAGTCCCTATACCAGTTTTTTCTTGAACGTTTTGTTGCTTAAGTGTTAGATGCTCGTTGATGAACGCTCACTGATCGTTAACGAAACTCAGTCGTCCCGTTCTGCCTTGAGGCTCATTCTCGGGTCCCGCCAGCAGCCACACTGCGGCTAGCTGAACAATGCCGACTGGAAAGATCATTTCTGACTCATTAGCCGTTATCAGCCAGTCATACCGAAACCCCGGCGATGCTGTAACACCCGAGGCTTGAACCCGCGACCTGTTGATCAGATATCCAAAGTTCTGACCATTGAGCAACGGGCTCGTTTTCTTGCCGGTTTAGCTCGTAAATATGAACATTCGCTGATGAACACTCACCGATCGTTAACGGAACTCACAACTCCCGTTCTGCCTTGAGGGTTACTCTCGAGCCCTGCCAGCAGCCACACAGCGGCTTGTGGTCATTTGGTTATTGAAAGCTTTTTTGGTTAAAAAGTGGCCAGATACTTGAAAAAAAAATTCACTGGGCGAAAGCTCGGGAAAATATGGAAGATGCAACAAAATCTTGTATCCCCAGTCACTGAATTCCTACAGTTTCATCCTTGGAACATGTTAGATAAAGAAATGGATCATTAGATTTTCACAGAGAGTGAGTGAGTGAGTGAGAGAGCGAGAGAGAGAGAGCGAGAGAGAGAGAGAGAGAGAGAGAGAGAGAGAGAGAGAGAGAGAGAGAGGAAGAAAGAGCATAGAACACACTTCAAAACGCCGAACCTTCGATTTTCATTGATCTCATGTGGGACCCATTTATCGAGGTTCTTCCGTTACCAATTTGCCTCAGCTGGTCAGACACAGTCGAAATACTGTCATCAAGAGTCTGAGATATTTTTCTGAAACTTTCGCTGTGATTTTCGTTAGCAAGTTCGTTTTCAAAAGTGCATGGCCATCCTCTACCTTCGTCATCTTCAGGGCTCTCATTGCCAATACGGAAGTTGTAAACCAACCTTCGTTCTGTCCGATCGCTGTTGACATTGGCAGCTGTTTGGGAAGCATTATGACCGAGTTGGAACTCTTGCGAGAAAAGTAAACACATTTCTTTTTTTGTCTTCGTTATTAATGACTTATATGCTTCAAAATTGTACTCTGGAAGAAATTATAAGGGAATTAGCAGAGTACACATCGATTATAAAGCATGTAAAATTTGGTATAAAACACTGTAAACGTAGCACTTAATTTCAATGTTTAAAAGCTAGTCAAAAAATCGGCCAATACTTTCCGAACAACCTAGTTCATGCCTGTTATTTACGATGAAATGCTGAAGAGCAACTTTGAAAACCCATCCATCTAGTGGGTGCACTTTTCCAATGACCAAACGCGAATATCCTGTGCAACCTTCTTGCAGAGGCGTAGAGGATTTTCGGATAATGGTCTACCTCTATAAGTGTAAACCCATAGCTTATGACAGGTAGAGTTCGATGTACGTTTCCATGACGAGAGCTGAAGGTCAGCAACCGAATAAAATGCCGGGGCGTATAATGGATGAAGGACAGACGTAACAAGGTGTGCAATGACGACAATTAAATGCACTGGCGGTAACTGAATAAATGTGTCTTGCGCATGGTGACTAAAATGGCCACTAAGAAAACAGGTCAAAAGCCAGATTTTGGATTCAGTAAGTGAATTAGTTGCTTGCCGAATGGAGGCTATGCATAACCGCGGTGCAGTACTGACATGCGAGTGGTATGGCAACGGCCATTGCAAATTCACCATGTTGTAGTGGTGAGAATGAATCAAGACAACTGGGCCTGACCAGGCATTAATTTACCTCACACGCGTGTGCAACGTACACGCCGGTCATTCAACCGGTAGGGATAAGACACTGCCTGAACAGTTCATCGGAAAAGACAATAGGGGAGGAGGCGGGGGGAGCGTACTTGGTTTTAAGGCCGGAGCAACCGTGTTAGACATTTTTGTTTCTCAGAGAGCCTCAAAGGCTTAAAGCAGGCTAAGCAATTCCTCTATTTACCCCGCCCCGAGTCGAGATGGTAGGGCCTCAGCCTGAAAGAAGCCTAAAAGACGCCAAAATAGGCGCTGGCGTCGGGACCACGACCGCATCATGTGATCTGTACACGTCTAGGTGCTCGCGCGAAAGCAACTTCCTCCTCCACCAATCAGCTTCGACTGCCATATATGGCCTTTTTTCATGCAGCTGGCGTGCACAAGAGGAGCCCACAGAGTACCAACGGCACGTTGCCAGGGCTCAGTCTATCCATATATGGAGAGCACAAGTGCTTTCGAGGCAACGCCAAGCTGAGCATGCAGACGCGCGGGTGGGGGTTTGCCAAGCCAGCCCCCGAGAAAACCCAGATGTACATGCAACCCCAGTACAAACGACCGTAAAGGTTATCAGAGAATTTTGGGCGAAGATAGCGCTCGGTAACGGTAGGTTATGTACGGCGCCAAGAGGACCAGAAACCCCAGGCTCGTGTAATACGGGGCCGGTGGTAATGGGGGTTTTACGGGTGGGGCATTACAGCGGGTAACGTAAGGTGTGTATAAGGTTCTTGCAAAAATCGCATGTTGTTGTTTCTTCTCGTTGAATTTACGAAGTCGATAGTGCGCATCCGTTATAAGGGCTCCAAGAATCTGATAGCCATAGAGGATAGCGGCTTGAAAGCCCTGGGATGTCATCATTGCCGGTTTCACCCGCGCAGACTTCGGTAGAATCCTGTTGCTTCGACATTGGTATAAAAGGGATGATTGTTCTGGCATGAAACATTCGCGTTTCCATCGCCGAGCATAAATTAAAACACGAGCCTGTGGTTTCTGGCTTTCCTGGAGTTGTACAAACCCTACTGTTACCAAATGCTCTGCGCAGGCCCATGGTAAAATTTATCGACGAAGAGTTCCTGGTAATGTAAGCAGAAGCACTGATGGGAGTCCAAGCGACGAAACTTACTGCTTTCACCCATCATATCGGAAGGGAATTTAAAACTGAGAAGTTCTAAGCAGGTCTCCGGAAGGCGCTTAAGAAGGCAAGGGAGACTAATTGAAACCATTCTGTAGGTCCTGCCAACGTACAAGGTTCATGCCTTGTCAAATATTATTTATAGCACTCATTCTAATAAGATATCCTGTCCACAAATCTCCTACTCCAATTTGACTAATGCCTGGTTGATTTAACGTATGGGTAGTTCTAAACCACGTGGTTTGGTGTCCAAGTCTCCGGCCTGATTAGACAGCGGATGGCCATAATTATGTTCTGCTTTTAAGCTCCGATCTAAACCCCTCACAGACGGTTCAGTAGCCACGAGCAGATCGAGTAACAATACTTCCGCCGATCGAGACGCCAGATGGGTCCGGGTGTCAGACCCGACCGCTTGTATGTATCATGTGAATAGTGCACACTTATTCCGCTGCAGTTTATGGATTTAAGCTTAAAAAGTCAGACCAACTGTCGGGCTGAGCCTGCGAAAATTAGCGCCAAAGGATTGACTCAAAGTTCGCAAAATTAACTTTCGACTTGCGAATTCGCAACTGGGGTATATGCCAGAAAGCACATGGAGAATGTTGGGGGAGGAGGGACGGGGAACTAGGGAGGAACGGCAAAAAATGGTGAAACACCTGCTTCGGCTTTTAGGTAATACACATGTTGGGAGTATGGTAAGCCAATCGATATTTATAAGGGATATCAGGAGGGGAATTTTGACACGGAGGTTGGGTTCCGCAGTTCGTGGAAGTCGTCAAGTTTCAGGGAGTCATCATAATCCTTTTATTTCAGGACGTATAGGAATAAATCCTCACGTTGTCATAGCCCTTTTGTTCCGTTGTTAATTGAAAGACCCGATCAACTCCATAATTATAGTGAAAAAATATGTCATTTACAGCACGTGAGGCTGGCCTTCAGATCTCTGACCTGGTCACAGGAAGGAAAGCAGACAGTTGTGTAGTTTTCTGTCGCTAGAAATTGTCCTTCTCGTCTTCATTGTTTCGTCGTTAATTCCTCTCGGGTTCATCTACGTCACGTGTCCACAGGTTTGATCTTTAATTATCAAAGGCGACCGGACACGGAACTTTGCTCCTCCCCGTACCACAGGTGAGTTTACACTAAATTCCAGTTTGATACTTATTTCCGTATCTAAACTTTTTTCCTAATACTAAACAACCCCCAGAATTTGCTACAAAGCCGCGTCTAGTACGTGCTTGATCATATTTGAATAGTCACTATCCGGAAGAACATACTCCACCAGAAATTCAGCTGATTCGAATCAATTTACCCTTTCCATGCTATATTTTCCCGTAAGTCATAAACCACAGATCTCACACGGTGAATATGTAGGTTGAGCAGTGTTGAAATGAGCACAAAATGAAATGTATTCAGGTAAGGGTCGATTCGTACTCTTACATGAGAAGTGACATTGCACGGAGCACACAAATCGATTATGAAGACGCAGCGACAAGGTACAGCATTAAGTCCAAAATTTCCTTAATTTGAAACTCATTATATTCGGGGCTACCAGCTTGATAACGCCCCACTAAGATACAGTGATGTGGACAAGATTTCAAGGCCAAGCTATCTTCAAAGGATATTACAGTTACCTGAACGACGTTACCACGCCAAATATTTCTTCTAAATGTGGTGGGCTGTTCAGGCACCGAAAAATGGAGTAGTCCCAGTGAAGTACGATGTGGTCACTTCGATCTACGGTGCTTATTAAGCAACATATCAACGAACACAGCACGCTCATCTATAAACCAGAGATCCTTAGTTGCGCAACTCAAACCATGATTGATGAGATCGACGTCCTGCAAAGACAGCTGCCTTAATATCCCTCTGTGTTAATCTCCTTCTCATACCTCAGATGTGCAGTTTGTGTGTGTCCTAAGCCTAGTGGGAGCCAAATCGGCATGCTTGACTGCAAGGTGGTAATCGGTCACCTTGACGCCAGGCAGGTAAGCTGTAAGTAAATCAGGTCCCAAATACTTGGATGGCTTATTTGCTGTGAAAATGTCCATGCAAACATTGGAGAAGTCGAATTCAGCGAATATATGTTTCCAGTTATTCATGCTCAAGTTTGGAAAGTAGCATAAGTAAGTTACGATAAACCAGAGGAAGTTAAAACAGTTAATGAACATTAATCACGGGGGAGAGGGGTTAGGTCGTGCAGACATATCCGGGTTGGGAGGTGGACAGGAAATAAGCTGATATCTTGCATTCGTTGATGAACGCTTATCAATCGCTTACGGAACTCACTCGTCCCGTTCTGCCTTTCGCCCTGCCAGCAGCCGCACAGCGGCTAGTAGCAGGATAGGCAGATGAATATTGCCGACAAAGACGAGGCAGACTGGAATAACCATTTCTGGTTTAGTAGTCATCGTCAGCCAGTCATACCCAGGTGCACCAGGTGGTGCACCACTCGAGGATCGAACCCGTGACCCGTTGATCAGAATTTCAACGCTGTAACTATTAAGCCACGGGCTCTTTGTTTTGCCTGTTCAGGTCGTGAATATAGACATTCGTTGCTGATTCGGCATGCTTGATTAACGTTCACCCAGGGGCTGCTGTCGATCAAGTCAGTCGAAATTGCGCCAGTGATGGGCTTTTTTCTGTGCCCTGATTTAACCAGCCCCATGGTGTTTTCGTATCCACTGGGCTAGACGCCTTGTCTTTCGGTCAATTAAACCCAGCCTCGCAGATGCACAGGAAAGAAGCCTGAGAGAACAGCCTTAAAGGTGAATCAGCGGAGTGCTTGAGAACATGAATCTTATCTTGGCGGCCGGGGAAGTTCACGTAATGGCGGATTTTAAATGTTGTAAAAATTAGTTGGTCGGATCCCCTCGAAATAGTAATGTGAGAAAAATACGTAAGTAAAATTTATATGCCCCCCCCTTAGCAGGCCCATTTAAGTACTAGAGGTGGTCCTGCACACAATTTCACTGTTCTGTACCTAAAACTAACACTGACCCTCACATAAACCTAAAGCCTCGTCCTAATGTTAATGCTACTCCTGATTTTTGCTTAGGAAGACTTGTTTAAGTGGGGGTTCAAGCATTAATTACCGTACAGCCTACTGCTTAGATATTTCAGACACAAAAGGATGCTGGCTTTTACCTGCAGGTATTTTCGGTCGCCGGAAGAAACCACATTCTCTAAAAATGACTACTTAAGTAGTGTGCATTTTTTCCATAGATCTTTGATGTTCTTATAAATTAAAATATATTTTATAGAAAAAGGTAAGCAAAAAGGCTGTTTTGGGTATTCATTTGATAGCAAATTATCTTTAAATTTAATAATTGGGGGAAGGAGTTGCTTAGGTTTAAAAAAGTGTTTTCCAATTCCTGATTATTTTTGAGCCCTACCTACGGCTGCAGTTGCGTCAAGGGTGTACGCTGTCTGAGATCTTAACCTAAACGTAAGCCTACCTTACCTCAAATTGAACCTCAACCCTCACCATAACCCTAACCCTTACCACCCGGATAAGCCGATTTTTCCTGGACTTCGGCGCAATGCCACCGATTCCTGTTGCTCGTTCAAGGGCGTTACCGAAAAAATTTCTTGTTATCGATCGTCATCAGGTTTCCCTAAGAAATCCCCTTCCGAGAATCGTTCTATCAGACTTTATGCTAAAAGGACGTCCAGAAAGCGAAGGCACATTGTTCCCAAAGTGAAGATCAATGCTGGATAATGAAACTGATTCAGTTTATTCAGGATAGTGTTTTAATCAAGCTTCTCACTCGCTATTTAAAAAAACTGTTATCCACACATAGAACATAAGAATCAATGTAGTTGATAACTTAAAAGAGCTAGGTAAACTACAAGCAAAGCAAGCAACAAATACTCATGCACTCAAACATTGTCATGCTTATGTAATTAGGAGCAAAAAGAGCATTTACACATGCATACGCAAACTCCGCAAAATCTAAAAACCTAATTCCACTGACCTGGACACGCGACCTGATGCAGGCACTCAGATGTTCAGATTTTTCTGCGTTTTTTTGGTACCGAACCCCCGCCCCCCACCTAATCAACGTTTGCGCCTCTGAGCCCACACAAACCGTCCTAGGCCAGTCTAAACGACGTGAGCGCTTAGAAGTGCTTCGCACCACGCACCAATCAACGTGCACCATTCGCTGATTGGCTAAATATGGACACAGACTGGACGCAGACGCACAGGCACTGTGCCCCAAGAGATACTAGCTTGCGGGAACGGCTTGCCACAGCCTCCTGTTTGCTCCGAGTTTTAGTACGAGTCCTTACAGCCCAAATCGTCTTCTCTGACTTCTGCTCCGGGAAACCTTCGTGCTATCGACCACTGGAACTCTCGCATCTGCCCCCCTCAATCTGGCAGGTTAACTTGGTTTGAAGATGACTGGTTGCTTTGAGTGCCACGAGTAAGTATTTCCTCCAGCCTCTGATTCACCGGGCTTCGGCATCGGAAGGATGCGGTTATGTTATCACTACGGCTGGTGGTGAAGTTCACGTGTAGTCTCTTATTCTCAGAGAGGGAGTTGCGGATTTCCTCCTCGTTGAACCAGTTCACAAACCAAGGGCTTCCATAGCGGTGGTCAAGGCGATATCTTGCAGTTCCCTCTTTTATAGCTTGAGTTTGGTATGAGCAGCCAAGGTTCGCACTTGCTCCATTGACGAATTTCTGTGGTGGTTAAAATTGACCCGGCGCTCGGCCATAGTAAGTACTGCAGTGTTCAACTTACCTAATGCTTGGCCGTTGCACTTGAAGCCCCATCCTCGAAATGGAAAGACGGTGCTCCGTACAGTAGTCGGCACCTCAATTCACCTTTGTTTCTAGTAATTCATGCTGAAGACGAAGTTCGGGAGCTAGTATTGACGTGAGTGATTATGCACCAACGTCGTCTTCTGCCGTATTTGAAAGCGTATGCACAACGCATCACCCGTGTGTAAACCATGAAATCTAGTTGGACAGTGCCAGTATGGCGGACTAACCGTCAAACGTCGATGCCTACTCGCCTGCTCTATTTTTTTCGAGTGTCTGCCACGCATAGACGGATGCATTGGCTTTGACATTCACGGGGCCGACAGTAGCAAATCAATCGCCATCGCAAATCACCGCATTTCTCGCAATACTAAATCGGGTGCACTAAAATCTGTGAGGACGGGCTTAAACTCGTGGATTGGAAGGTCCTCGTGGGGAGTATTTTGGAGCGACCGGAGGACTTATAGTTCGTCATAACAGAAGCCTGGTATTTGTACTGAAGACCAGGTCGTGTGTGTGGTGCGCTGGGCCGGGCTGTTCTTATTTGATATCTGCCTCCACCGTCGGTCACCCTGAATCTCTCTCAGCCTGGGGGCTGCAGTTGAAGAGAGTGCGGTAGATGCTGTGAACTCCTCTATTCACCCGGTGGAACCTGATGGACATTCTCGTTCGTGATGGTTTATATATTAGGTGTTAACTTAATATATTTGAGATCCGTTGATCAGAGGACTGTGATTTGGTTGCTGCACCAGAAACGACTGAGAGGACGTTTGGGACACGTTAAGGAAACCAATCCTTTGAATTTTTGCCATGCGAAAACGGCCAAGAAGCATCAGCTGAAATGTTTATGAATAAGAATATTTAAGCTGGTCTATCAGCTTCCTCGGAATAGCAACGTTATATCTGCAAGCTGTCAACAGACAATTATTAGTATGTTCACATAACTAACGGAACGATTAGTAAATAGTTTGCGTTGAAAAAAATAAGCTCGATTCATTCATTTGAACCCTATTTTGAAGAGCTCGGTGGCCTCGGTGGGATTGGAACCCACGACAGAAATGAAAAGGCTTTAGTAATGCCAAATCTCTAGCCCCTTGAGCTACGAGGCCCCACAGGGGAGCCATGAGTTTAATCACACTTGCGTCAAGTTACCTGCCCAGCCTACTGCAACGTATGGAATCCACCAATTATGATACAGTAAGTTGACTGCCCAAGCAGGCTTTCCTAAAGAATCAACCTAGAATCCGCCAGATGCTAACAAGCGCAATTAAATAATTAGGGCTTTTGACAGATTTCAATAACTAACTTGACCAAATTGTGAAAATATTAGCGGCCTCAATGGGATTCGAACCCACGACAGCAATGTGACGGCATTAGACAGCCAAAAACTCTAGCCACTTGAGCTACGAGGTAAAACCGAGGCCAAGAGTCAAGCGAATTATTCGAATTGGTCAAACCCAAAGAAGCTCTACGTTCATACGTTAATTTTCGAGAAAAAACCCTTTGAAAACTGGAATATAGACCAGAAAATACATGGGAACGCAAGGGAACACACTAATTAGCCGAACTGATGACGTTTGAACCTTACAACAACACAGACACATTGAAAAATGACGGTAGACTTTTAGCTGGTAGACATGAGGACTAGGATAGCCGTTTATGGCATATTAGCTGCCATCAGTCAGCCATACTCAAATCAATGTTCGCATTCGGGTTACAGCATTTTTGATCGGGGTGGGAACAGAGGTAAATATGCCGATGTAGATGTTAAAAGTTTCAACTGGGGTTCACAGCCTCAGTGGGAGGGCGTTACAGTGAAATTACACATGGTCCAGCGGCTGTTGCTAGGATGTGGGCGCAAGTACGTGAGCACGGCACACTGGCCTTCGCAATGAGAGTCCATAGCAAGATAGCGGTGGACGCTACAGTGCCAGGCCTGAAGGTATTCACGGTTCATGAATATGCATATATATATATATATATATATATATATATATATATATATATGGCATAGACAGTATGCCGTACTTTCGACATAGGTACTAGCTAAAAGCCCAGACAAGTGTTTCGCCGATGTTTCTGCTGCTGCTTGACACAGCAACGAGGGGTTCGGCTCCTCAGTGGGTCCCCCAGCGTTCTCTAAGCGGTTTCTGGTATATGGACTCCAGAGAATAATCGGGAAAATAATTTCTGAAATTATTAAGTGCAGGACATGGAGTCAGGTGATTCGGACATGACTTTTTAGGGTCAGACCCGAAATTTCAATGAACATTTGGGTCGAAGACAATCAACCACTGTGGAATAACCACGTAATGCCCATTCTACAAACAAGTAGTACTACAAGTAGTATGAATCTCATATGGCAAAGACAGTATACCGTACTTCCGACATAGGTACTAGCTAAAAGCCCAGACACGTGTTTCGCAGATGTTTCTACAGCTGCTTGACACAGCGACGAGGGGTTCGGCTCCTCAGTGGTTCCCCCAGCGTTCTCTAGGCCGTTTCTGGTAGATGGACTCCAGAGAATAATCGGGGAAATAATTTCTGAAATTATTAAGTGCAGGACATGGAGTCAGGTGATTCGGACATGACTTTTTAGGGTCAGACCCGAAATTTCAATGAACATTTGGGTCGAAGACAATCAACCACTGTGGAATAACCACGTAATGCCCATTCTATGAAAGCAAGTAGTTATACAAGTAATATGAATCTTATATGGCAAAGACAGTATACCGTACTTCCGACATAGGTACTAGCTCGACAGTTCGACCGTCATAGTCCGACGATATCCACCGCATGCTCCATGGAAGGGTGGAGCAGGGACGGTGACTTGCGCGTGAATTAGTTTTTAAGTGATAGTAGCCTTGCGCTGCAGCTACCGGCCTGGAGGGTATGGCGAGAGGATGACGGGTGTATTGTTATTTGTTTGAGTTTACGACTGCATATTTTGCGACGCAGCCGCGGCCGGCTGCAGAATACGTGATACCAGCATTTGTTTAGGGCACCTGGCCCTTCCTTCTTGAGGAGGCAAGCAGTGCTGTCCTAATGCCTCGGACATCCCAGACGGTTGCCGAACTCCACTATGGGTCATGGTTTTGTTTTAGTGGGAAAGCGACCCGAGTTAGCCTGGGCCGCCTACTGCGTTTCTGTCGCGGACTTTTGAGAGGAGGGGAGCTGGAAAGATCGAGTCAGATATGTCGGGGTGGAAGAACACACAATACCGGAGACACTCACCTGTAGACCGCCGGTCGCGACGGTTGTCCGGGGTGTGGACGCTAGGAAGAACCCAACTTTGAGGAGCCAGTGGTGAGAGTTGGGAACCAGCTAGAGGCGGCCACAGGGGCAAAGCCACTTGTACGAGACAAATGGAGCGACCAAATGCTATCTGTGTGGTGCCTAACCTAAGTAGTACCCTACACCCCACGATAGTTCGACCGTCATAGTCCGACGATTTCCACCCGTCTGCTTCATGGAAAGGGGTGGTGCAGGAAAGGAGTGAATTGCTCGTGGTTAAGTTTAAAGTGATAGTATACTTGCGCTATATCTACCGCACTCTCCTTCTCCCCCACCTGAGCCCGGTGTCATGACAGAGTCAAGAAGACCGGAGATGGGGAGAGGGCGCAGGTGGCTGGCGCGGCCGGAACCGCCCTGGGCGTACCACCTCACCTGGCTCGGATCCCACAGAGTGGGAGTGCTATAAAGACACATTAAGAGTAGCCATTACAGGGTGTCTCGCAGTCCACCAGTCAGCCGCTACACACAAAAGCACACATTGGGGCTGACCGCGCGGTCGAGGTGTTTCCGTCAGTTGGCAAACTTCCAAGCCATGGTTTCTTGCGCTTCGGGATAGTTTCAAGTGCGGCAGATTGTTTTATAGTGAGAACATGCGCTGACTCGTCGACCTCACTTTCTCCCCCACCCCACAATCAGCCAACCATCCGAGTCAGTCAGTTGTCTGATGTGGAAGTGAGCGCGCATTGGCTGACGAGGTTGGCATACCCGTCTTCGCGCGCCACAGCACGACCTGGCGCGCATAACGCACACACCAGGTTTGCACTTTCTCCAGAGGATATGGAGGATCCATCGCCGTCTGACTCGAAGTCCACTGGTCAGCCACTCGACACACAGCACATACACTGGGCTGATGGCATGTAGTCTGGTGAAGCGTCAGATTGGCAGCCTTCAAGCCATGGTTTCACAAGACTTTTATTTTTCAGGGTACATTATGATGATTGTGCGGGTGTTGTCTATGTATTGTGAGGTAGAGTGCGCTGATGTGGCAGCCTCCGGTGGTTTTACCGCAGGTTGTCGTGGAGGCGCATATGTTCCTAATAGGTCCATGGGGTGTGTAAAATGTGCGGGAGCAGTGAGGGCAGTGGAGGCGGGGCGCGGCGACTGTATATCGGAGCCCCAGGCACTTGTTTACCAGCGTACCTCCATGCGGTGATTGATTTGCGGGCAACCGACCGAGAACCCGATTACATTGAGTTGGAGTTGCGGGCGTATTGTGGGCAGGAGAAATCCCGGTAGAGGCTGCAGGATGCCATTCATGGTAGTGGGGTTGCAGTGGTGATAAGAATGGCAGGAGCGGAATGTGTGCATGATTTATCGGTGTTGTCGGCATTGCGGTGAATTCTGCTATCATGGATGCGCATGTTACCGAATAGGCCCATGCAATGAGTGAATGCGCGAGGACAGTGAAGACAGTGGATGCGACGATCTCTGCTGTGTGTTGGTGCTCCAGGCATTGGTTCACCAGTCTCTGTACGATAGTTCAAGTGACCAACCAGGCCTATGCGTGAGGTGAATGTGCGGTCGCATTGAGGACGGTTTAGCAGAGGAGTCATGCTGATGGTGGTGGTCGTGGCAGTGAGCGAAGGCGGTTATGTGGTTGCGGTGGTGTGACAGGCGATGAGAAGGAGGGATGAATACACACGACAGTTCGACCGTCGTAATCCGACGATGTCCACCGTATGCTCATGGGAAAGTTGAGCAGGGACGGTGACTTGCGCGTGATTTAGTTTAAAGTGATAGTAGACTTTTCGCTGCATCTACCGCACTCTCCTCCTCCCCACCTGAGCCCGGTGTCAAGACAGAGTCAAAGAAGACCGGAGGCGGGGAGAGGACGCAGGTGGCTGGCGCGGCTGGGTCCCCTATGTCCTAGCCGCCCCTAGGCGTCCACCACCTCCATGTTCGGCATTTGTTGGTATTGGGCCTGGCGATAACGCCTGCCGTGCCCTAATTGGCCCCCTGTTGGTCCAACGCATCACCACGTGGTCCGTTTAGGGGACCGGAATACACACAACACCGAAGACCCGCACCTGGTTTTCAGCCCGCCGTTCGTTGTGGTTGCCCGAGGTGTGACCGCTGAGAAGAACCAGCTTCGAGGAGCCACAGGTGAAAATGGGGTACCCACTAGAGGCGGCCGCAGGGTCACCACCTTTACGGGACAGATGGATCAAATAAATGCTACCTGTGTGATGCTACCCATAAATGGTACCCCTACACCCCATCACACACGCCCAAGTAAAGCACATGCTAAAAAGTGTGTTACACACACCATGGAGTGTTCCGTCTTGCCTGTTAGGCCACCGGTGGGGAACGCAGTGCTGCGAGGCAACTGCGAGTGGCGAGGACGTGGGGGTTGCTGACGATTAAAGGAAAGAAGCGAGACGGTCTGCGAAGAAGATCGTTGTGGAAGCAGGGTTAGCGATTGAGATAGGAAGGTTACACCGGCATCTTCACCGAGGGCTCAATCACACCTCCTCCATCCTGGGTCCGCGCAAGAGTAAAAATCATTCCCTCCACTTAAACAACCAATTCATTTTTCATAATACACTAGACATATTGCCCTGGGATTGCGTGTGCAGGACTCTCTTAGGTGGTTGCGTTACGGCGACCATCAGAACTAGAAGAGGTGATACTGTCACGGATAAAGGGAACAAAATGGTCATTATCGGCTATTTGGGGCCATCGTACGATCATACCTTAAACTTACGCCAACAGCTGAATTTGAAATTAAGTCAATTGTCCATCAAACAGTTTTGATTTTATCGCTTGCTGGCGAGTCCCAGATCCTGTCGGCTGTGATCAGGAGTAGTTAAACTTGCAGGAGAATGGTCGTCGCCAATATATGCTGATTGTGGCGTACCGGTCTCCATGGTAGTTTGTCGAGTACTCGCTAATACAAGTAATCGTCGTTAGATTACCGCAGGCCCGAGCTCCAGCTCCAGGAAGTGAAGTCTGGACATAAGTACCCATTTATAGCCTACCATCAACCGATGAATGCGATTGCAGCTGACAGGACAAGAGTCCTTAATGCAAGTAGTAAATAGGCCAGCTCAAGCGCTTGCAGGCCAGCCAAATCCTCTTTAAAACCTAAGGTCATTAGGGACTGCTGTTGGGAGATTGTTGCCTGTTGCTGGCAAGTGAATTCACGGCTTGTTTGAGTTCACTACTCGAAGAAAGGGTAGCTTCCGGTCTTTAAAAAATCTTTTAATTATAATATTTTTACAATAGTAAAATTTTTATTCAACTATCGTTGTCTCTGTATATTTAGTAATGTTCTTTCTGAAGCATACAGTGTAGTCTACATGCCTTACGAACGTTTTGACCACTATGTGACATATTCTTAAAGACATAGAGGAGAGTATGTTTTACCTTGCATAGATAGTATGCGATCCGTGGACTGTAAAACCATGGCGCAAGTGCAACGGCTGTTCAGTTTTCAAGTTGTTCGCTTATTGAGCTTTTTTTAATGTTAAAAATACTTTTTTTTTATGAATATTAAATGTTTGGAGGACTTGAGGTTGCCACAGGGTGCGTACAAGAAAGGATACATTTGTGTATACTTTCTATAAAAGAATGTTCGAATTTATAAGGATATCGAAAATCAATTGACAAGAATTGACAAGAATCATAAAATATTTGTAGACGGCCGAAAAGAGGCGCTTTCAAAGCCAGCATCCTGATGTGACTGAAATATCTTGAGATTACATTTTGCATTCTTATCAATAGTACAAAATACACCCTTCGACACTTTTTCTAGCAAGCCACATTTCCTCCTTTCCGCTAACAGTTCACTTAACGTGGGACCTACGGTAAGTACCGTAAGTCAGTCAATACTGCGGATACTCATTAAGTTTTTCAGCAACTATAAAAGGTAAGACATACTTATGATCATAGTGTTATATTATTCAGCTGAAAATTATAAGACAATAGGTTTCATTAATCAGATGAACGTCCTATTCACTCGTGGATTTTCCAGATGAAAGATGCTGTACTAAACAGTAAATTACTTTGAATAAAAGTATTAAAGTTGGCATCCTATACGAAAATCTTCGAGCAAGTTGCTTTGGATGAAGCCGGTGGATTGGTAAGATATGCAAATAGGAAAGCCTCCCACTACTCGGGTTTCTTGCGATAATTTCCATTGGGGTAAGTGTTCGTGTTAAGGTTAGGGGTTAAATTATTGTTCAGAAGACGACTTTGGTGACGACTTGCTTTCCGATAACTTCTCTTAAAGGCCAGTACAGTTATAGGGAAAACGTTGGAACGTAGTAGACATTTAAAACATGAAATCGATAATGTTCGTATGTTTGCTGTGTGTTATGTGAGCGGTGTGCATAGGGGAAGGATGATAAGAAACCGTGTGTTAGGCGGCAGTGAGCGTTTGGTAGAGTCATTCTAGAGGAAAGGAGAGGACAGAGATGGCGCGGGGGAATGCATGCAGTTAAGCAACCATTGGCTAAGCCAAGTGCGGAGCTTGTACGAGGTACTTTTGTGCGCACAATACCGGCTTCTTCAACCTAATGGCAGTCGCTTCTGCTGCTGGTAGTAGTCGTTGACCCAGTGGCTTGGGGTAGTATGGTGGGACCTTATAAATTACACGGAAAGCTTTAGTGGGGTCCACAATATGCCTGGTGTCAATAATATGTGCAAGGATGGCGCTTTTTTAAGCTCTTGGCTTCCCCTTTACTCAGCCATGCTGGGAGGCGTTTTCATATTCTTTTGGATAGGCGCCGACTCGTGCGACCTATATAACCTGCTCCACAGGAGCAAGTAAATGAGTAAATGTAAATGAGTCAACGTGAGCATTCGAGTTAAGTTGGGTGTTAGGATGGAGGTTTGGGTTGTTGGGGATAGAACACGAGAATGTTTGTGGCCCTGAAATTTTTGCAGAAAAACTACCTATATTACCAGGAAGTACTTAGTTCCGCTTCATACCATTGTGTTTTCTAACATTGACGTTAGGAATTTGGGCTACTGTTCCGCTTTTGAGCGATCGACTCGGATTTAGCTAAGAATAGCTTATGCCCACGACAGAGAGCATGATCAAGCAGTCAGCCAAAACTTACCATTCAGGCTACTCTATCCTTGCAATAGCGCATCGCTGCCTTATAGTCAAACTGCGATAACAATAAACTACAGTGACGAACCTTTAAAAAAACATCACAGGCTGTAGAAGAGTTAAAGTTACTTAAAATTCTAACTTACAACACCAGTCTGTCTACATTTTCGCCTCAAATCAATAACTCTTGAAAGTCCCTATTCGAGATCTATTTAGGCTGGATCCAACACTCTTCAGTCCTGAAAAGCCCTCGATAAGGCCTGTCCTGTGCATTTACAAACAAACTCGAAAAGGCGGCACTAGTGACTCGGATGCGCATGCCAGCATACACACACACGCACGCACGCATGCACGGGAGGTGATTAGGCGTGAAAGTTCACCCGCTGAATTGGCGTGTTACCTAACACACTGGTCAACACCGCCGTAGGCCTCCGCCAGGACGGATCTGAGCCAAAATTTAACAAGGCCAAACCAGTCCACGTTGTAGTGTCCGCCAGAACACGTGGCACAGCTTCACAGGCTCCATCACTGGATGTCAAGATCTGGGAAGACCGGCGTTCAATCAGCATGACAAATCACACTCATGAGGCCAGTACTGCAAAGCCCAGACAGGAAAACTCTTCAGAAGAAGCCTTTTCATTCCTGCGTCAATCGCACAGACAAGGAGCTGCCTCTCGAAATACGTGTGAGCGGGAAGCCTCACGCATAATAGAGGTGACCTTGGCCTAAGTTCCAGCGGGTTGCATAGGGTTAAGGGTAGGGCTAAGCCCATGGCCAAACATCATGTTAAGTTCAAGATTAATTTTACGATGAATTTGAAGTTTTGGTTCGGTGCTAGAGGTAGCACACGAGAAGGTGTACCCCTTCCTAGAATTCGATGCAATGTTACTTGTATTGCGGGGGATTCCTATCTCCGTGTCTTACCGTACAAACTTTCAGATGTTCTGAGCAGACATGGCAACGGGTAATCAACGTCAGATAATGTCTGTGTACATAATAAAGCGATGCTCCGGATGATCATGACAATTAAAGAGAAGAAGCTTTCAAGAAGTGTACGGGATCCACCAGACTTCTTATTTCCCTCGAGGTTCATACATGTTTAGAGGAGGAAGAGTGGGCAGTAATGCAGTTTTTTAAACCATTTCCTCGACACTTTCGTTATTTGTCACTTAAAAAGAGCCGGAAGCGGTTATTGCCTCAGCTTTCACTCTTTTTCTGGATTAACTACCCTTACTCGTTACATGATCACGCTGGGACCTGAAGTACATTTGTTTGTTGCCGGCACCTACTGCCGAAGAACGCTCAGTGTACTCCAAACCCAGCTTCATAAGTACTCTATACCCTTTAAAAGAAGAATAGTCACTCACTGGCGTAGGGATAGTTGAAGAATAAACATCGCCAGAAACAGGAGTGTGCTTGAATACAACTTTCTATATATGGCGAGAGATAAAGTTTTTCGAAAAAGTCTTCGGAACCAGCGGCTATCCTGAGCATTCGTTGAGAGGAGTCCAGTCACCCCAAACGAAGGAGGCGCAGAGGGTAACCAGCCGAAATCGTGGCAGAGCATGTAGTTTATGAAGGGATTCTGGAAGCCGTGACCCGATTTTTCGCGCCACATGGAATAGGAGTTGCTGCAGTCCGCCGGAAAGTGATGCGTCCAACAGATCTAACCAGCAGAAATCGGCTGGTGCACTGACTTCAGTGGAGGGTGGGAGTGTAATCGCGTTGAAGAAACCGCGGCCGACGGCTGTCAACGCGAAATGCAGGAGTATCAGTTGGCTTTTTGCGAAGTTTTAACCGAAAGTCAGGGGAGCAACCTGTGCCACGCAGATGAGACGTGTCTTCAACTTGATGTCATTGTAGGCAGGGGTACGATCACAAATCAAGGCAGGTGTAGAAGCCTGCGTGTACACCGACTGATTAGGTCAACAAAGATCAATATCCTGCCCTCATCTCTGGTTTAAAGAATCGTCTTGACGAGTGACCGCATACAAAAATCGGAGCCAGCTATTTAGAGCCGTACTAAGGCGGCGAGTCGACAGAGGTCACGTTGAAATGCGGATCGGGTACAGCCCAACAATCCGGAATTTGCGGGCTACGCATCAAGAAAAACTGCGTCATATAACTGACAACTTTGCGTAAAGACTCCCCAGTCTCTGAGGGTGGGCAAACGAGTGTCCAGTAAAGATTACTTATATGGCCACCTCAAACCGGACACCAGAAGGGGGAATTCGCCCGTAACCCTATATGGCTTTGCGCCAATTTCCAGGAGATTAGGGTTGGAGTTAAGTCTAGGGTTAAGCTTAGCGCTAGTTAGTGAAAATTACCGAAAAGATCAGGGGAGACCTGAAAATGGTCATTTCTGGCTTATTAGCCTTTTCAGCTAGCCATACCCAACCCCGGGTGTTGCGCAGCACCTGAGGGCTCGGTAATGTTTTACTGCCTATACCGCCAACCGCTGTGCGTGCTGCTGGCAGCCTCCGAGAGAGAGGCCCATGTAGAATGGGGACGAGTGAGTCCTGCAACCAATCAGAGAGCGTCTATCCGCAAGTAGCGTTAGTGTTAACTTTGAGCGATAGGATCAGGGGTGGTGCCAGGTTGACGATGAGGCGTTACGGTTTAGGTTTATGCTAAGTCACAATGCTGGGGGTCAGGACACGAGACTATTTACCTTACCTGGAATTATGCGCAAAGGCCACCTTCATTAGGTCAGCGAGCGTTCCTATCCCGATGTCCTGTTTAGCCATATAAGTAGTCGGTACCGAAATGATTACTCGAAACGTCAGACCTCAAATAAACATCTCCGGTGAACCCAATTTTTATTTTGACATATGACCTGGTAATCGCATCTTTTCGCTATTATGGATTTTATGCCCTGACTGACCACTGGAAAATAGTTACCGCAAGACATGCTGGAACCCTCATTATTTTGACGTCATATATCCACCCCATGCACCGTATGCGTTAATGAGCATCAATTTAGTGTCCAAAACATTTTGCTTTGTATCGTCACCAACCGCCAAAGCAAGTTGATCGCTATGGTTTACACGCACATTGGGTTGGGCATGTAAGAGCCCACTTACGAGCTGAGCACCCACGGCTTCAGATGATGGTCAGATCTGCGGACACAGCACCACAGTCGATGTCAGGCCAACAAAACATTCGACCCAAAGTCAACACAACAGTAAGCCTGGCCAAAAATTTGCAACAGAAAATTCACGTGAGTGGATTAAAAAGTAACCATGCGATTATAAGGCAGAGTTCTAGCCCTGCTGCAGTTTTTCCGCGATTCGCTCAAGACTGAAGGTCTCTCTCTCATGAACAGCAGGTCCACACTGGTGGCGAGTTGGAGTCCTCAATGACACTTATGAATTCTCCAAAAACGAGATAGGCGCACGCCGATCTATTACTTCCCGAAGGAAGCGAGCTCCGTATGGGTGACAAAAGATCACGAATAGGCAACCAAATACCAGCTAAAGTCGGCCAAGTTATAATTGCAGAGAGAGATGGCAGAAAATGTGGATAGATTGATACAGTCTGCTTCGGCTTATTCTGTCTTCATTCGGTCTTCTC
The DNA here is from genome assembly GCA_017591395.1 of Schistocephalus solidus. Classification (NCBI taxonomy): domain Eukaryota; kingdom Metazoa; phylum Platyhelminthes; class Cestoda; order Diphyllobothriidea; family Diphyllobothriidae; genus Schistocephalus; species Schistocephalus solidus. The sequence goes on along the minus strand of WEDG01002655.1, from coordinate 14,489 downwards.
CCATCTGCTCTTATAACGGTCGAAATCGACCTGGTAATTGTCTGTCAGTTCGTGACCTTTGCTACCAACACATAGATTGTTTTCCTTTAGGCATCAAAGAATTAGTCGGTGAAATTGCACCTATTCCTGTTTGAATAAATACCCGATCTACAGTGACGAATAGTGACGGGTGGCGAGGCACTGATGAACTTCGGTTCTGATGAAGTGCATATGACCCATCGCTAGACCTAGTTTGTGGACTACCTGTGACATGTACCCGAGCGCATGTTTGTGTTTTCCAGTCTCATCTGATTGTCAGGGTTATAATTGGCTGAAGGTGGAGGGAGAATAAGGCCAGAAACAAGACTGTATCCAAGCCACCCATTCTCTGTGCGTCTCACCTCTCTTGGCCGCACGGTAGACTGTCTAACTCATGAAAGTACCGGAATCAGAAGTTGAGGTGGTAGTATGGCACATGCTTTATGATGTTATTTTTGTACGTTTGACGGAATTTTTGCACAGAAGAGGTTCACTAATTGAGGATTTCACTTTAGGTCTGTTTATTTGGGAAAACAAGCCCAACTTCAACGTTTTCTTGCTGTTCAGAAAATTTCCTAGGCTATTGGCTGCGAGTCATCTGCATTTGGAAAGACTGTATCAGAACTCACTATTTCGGTATGCCTTTAAGAAATATCTTATTTTGAAGATTTTAATAAGCACGTACAACGGAATTTTACATTTATGGGCAATGAGCCAGAGAACACATGAAAAATGTACATTATTTACCGCATTTCAAGGACGATCAGAAAGTGCATCATAATCCAACACCGGAATACTTGAAGAAATTTAACGAAGAAAATTCCTCTTAATATGCATAAAATTGTACGTTTCCGATTTCACCCGAAAATTCTCTTTAGAATTTATTGAGTCAATGACTGGTCTATCAGCATGTGAGCTTATGCAATATTTTATTGCTGTTACGTCCCCCCTGACGGCAGAATCCAGGCTGAAATCTGTTTGCCTCAGTCAAATTCATCTTAAACAATTTATAAACGGAAGAAGAAACTGCAAATTCTCGGTGAAACGGTGTTGAAATATATACTCGAAATTTAGGCCGTTTCGTAACGGCCATGCTCATTGTCTTTCATCTGGAAGACAACGTCAGCAGAATTATACTCTAAAAGGCAGATGTTCAGTGAATTCTACTTGCGTGTTGCTTTATTCACTCACTTTTTATATGGACGAGGCATCATGTACATTTAACATTTCGGGTTAATTAGCTATACTCGATTTCCCCGTTTTGGGAGTTTGCCGCTTTTCTAAAAATAGTATTTCAAGACAATGTAATATTGATTTTTAAAAACACAATTTGCCTTCTTTTCTAAGAATGGTCACTGCTTTCACTGCTGTAAAACTTTGAGGGACTCAACGTGGAGCAGATTTCGCTAGCGTGCCTTTTCTATGAAATCCAGATTTCATTTAATAATAATACTGTATAATAATAATAATAATAAAAATAATAATAATAATACTGTATAATAATAATAATACTGTATAATACTGCTGCTACGAGGGATGATTATGCTGACGGCAGTGCGGGAAACAGTGAAACTGATTATGATAAATATTATGAAGAAGTTCAGGCAGGATTGAGTCTTGAACGACGAATAAAAGGGACCTAAATACGTATAAAATGTATGGTTGGCTGAAGACGACTAATAAGTAGGAAGTGGCCATCCCAGTCTCTTGTTTGTCGATATTCCTCCCAGTATAAATCTTAGTAGATATGCGACTGACTTCGAAGGCTCAAATTTGAACCACAGGGCACACGGGACGAGAATGCGTCGTAATCCGATGGACAAGCCCCTTACTAAAAATTTTTCTTCAATGGCAATCAACTGGACAGCGGGTCCTTGGTAGAGCGTAGGATTCAGTACTAAAAGAGGCTTCGGGTTGAAATCTAAGGTACCTCCAAGCCCAGAGGTTGTATTTGGCTGGTGAGGCGATGGCTATAACTTCCCTATACAAAGGCTTTACCTCCCGCAACTTGAAAGAAACGAATAAACAGAGAGTGCAGGGAACCAGAATGGTTAGTAGCACTAGAGCTGCGAACCATAGAGAGCCGAGAGTTCAAAAAACAGAATAAGGCACAAATCGCCGAGCACAAGAGTGACGATCAGAGATGTTTGACCAATTCGGAACGAAATCATCAATGGAAGCTTTGCGCACTGATCAGAGCGCAGTTCGAACCAACAGACTGTGTGTATGGCTGACTGATGACGGTTAATAAGTTATAAATTACTATTCAGTCTGCCTTGTCTTTTGACGCAATTATTAATCTGCCTCTATACTGACTGATACTACTACTACTACTACTACTACTACTACTACTACTACTATTCACTGTGCGGTTTTCTGACGGGGGCTTGAGATTGACGAGTGAGTTCCGGTAACAATAGGTGAGGCGTTCATCATCGAATGCGGTCAATATTCTGATCTAAACCGGTAAAACCACAAGCCCGTGGCTCAATGGTGAAAGCGTTGGACTTCTGATCAACGGGTCGCGGGCCGATCTAGGGTGAGAGGCACTCACCTTTGGTTGGAGTATAGTTGGTTAATGACGGCAAACGAACTAGAACAGACCATTCCAGTCTCCCTTGCATCATCTTCGGTATTAGTTTCCTGAATACACTAGTGAGTCACTGTGCGGATGCTTAAGAGGTCTTGATCGAGTCGCTAAAAAGCAACGCGGCGAGTATGCTCTGGAAAGCTATTGGCAATTTTTCCTCTTCACAGTTTGCAGTTTATGTCAAAAATTAAAAACGCATTAGTAGCTCAGCTTCACATGTTGTATGCAACGAAACGTAAATTCAATCAAATCTGTGCTAAATAATTTGTTTCAGTAAATGTAAAAATTTTTCGCAAAAAAAACCGACTTGAAAATCCGCCTTGACTACCAGTAAGCCCCGGGAGGGTGAGGAGTATGAGCCTTCCTGGCAGAGACACACGATAGTTCGACCGTCGATTTTGACGAGATCCACCCCGTACGCTCCCCAGCAGGTGGTGTAGGTACGGTGACTAGCACGTGCTTTTCATTTAAATTGATAGTAGACTTGTGCGTACTTTAGTTTAAAAGTGATAGTAGACTTGCCGTGCATCTACCGCACACTCTCCTCCTCCACCACCTATGCCCGGTGTCAAGACAGAGTCAATAAGGCCGGAGATGGGAGAGGGCACAGGTGGCTGGCATAGCCGGACCGCCCCTGCGCGTGCCACTACACCTGGCTCGAATCCCACGGAGTGGGAGTCATAAAGGGCACAGTAAGTATGAGCCATTGCAGCCTGACTCTTAGTTCGTCTATCAGGCACTCCACAGAAAACACACACTAGGCTGACCAAGCGGCCCGAGTTATCCCGTCAGTTGGCAACCTTCCAAGCCACGGCTTTTAGCGCACCGTGATAGGCTCAAGCGCGTCAGATTGTTCATAGTGAGGAAAAATGCGCTGAGCCGTCGACCTCATCTCTCCCCGCCCAACAGTCAGACCACCGTCCGAGCCGGTCAGTTGCCTGATGCGGAAAGGGCGCAGGCCTGGCTGCTGAGTGACCTCACCTGCCATCGCACTACGTGCAGGCCTGCGCGCAAACGCAAGCACTCAGTGATTTCACGCAGAGATTTTGAACTGGCTCACATCTCACGTCACATGGTGAGATAGCCAGAGGTCACAGCTAAGAAAGAACTATTGCGAGACTAACTCTCAGACCACCGGTCAGCCAACCCGCACACAACATCATTGGACTGGACTGCGAGGTCTATGTACACAATTTTCAGTCGGCAACCTTCCAACCCACGATGCCTAATCGTCCCGCTGCGTCACCTATCACAGCTCAGCTCACACACATTCAACATGAAGATTCCCGCAGCGAGAGCCGAGGACATGCTTGCCTCTCTCACAGCTAAGCACACCGAAAACATGTTTTTGTGGTGTTGCGTGTGATTATATGAGATAGAGCCGATGAGGAGATTATGAGTGTGTGTGGAATATCAGTGGTAGTTCTACCGCAGGTTTTCATGGAGATGCATGTGACCTAATAGGTCTATGCGGGAGGGTGTGAATATGCGTGGGCAGTGCGGACAGTTGAGTCGAGGGTGGCGGGTGTATGTGTGGTGCTCTGGCACTGGATCGCCGGTCTTTGTGCGATGGCTTCGCAAGTGACCGACCAGGCCGATGCGTGGTGTGCACTTGCGGTGACAATGAGGACAGGATAGGTGGTGATTCTGGTGATTCTGCGGGGGCTCTGCTGCTGGTACTGGTAGTTGAGTTCATGGGAGGAATGTGGGAAGTGTTGATGGGTGCGCAAGATGTGCTGGCATCGCGGTGGACTCCGCTTTCGAGGATGAGCATGTGACCGATCAGGCCCATGTGATGAGTGAATACGTGTTGGGCAGTGAGATCATTGGAGGCGGCGATCTCTGCTGTGTGTTGGTCTTCCAGGCACTAGTTCACCCGTCTCTGTGCGATGGATTCGCAAGTGACCGACCAGGCCGATGTGTGAGGTGAATATGTGATCGCAATGAGGACAGGTTAGTACAGAGTCCCCTCATCGCTGGTACTGGGGGCGGTGGTGGTGGTGGTAGTCGAAGGTGGCTTCTGAGGTGGTGGGAGTGGGGCAGTGGGTGTTTGTTGCCGTGATCGGCGCCGGGGGTGGAGGAGGGAGGATGATGTCGGTGATCGTGGGCGCGCGCATCGATGAATTTGTTATCAGAGGTTGGGGTGGTCGTCGTCGAGGATTTGAAAGCAGGCTATGTCAGAGGCTGATGTTATAGAGGATTGTTGTTGTGGTAAGGTTCGAAGATGTCCGACCAGGCCGGTTCGCGCGCGAATGTGCGTCGACAGCGTGAGCACGTTGGCAGGGTTTGGGCATTGGCGGTTTTGATCCGGGTTGCTAGTGACTTGTAGAGCACCCTTTTGGCCTTAGCGAGTGGCGATCCAGTTGACCTCATAGATTGCTGCACCAGTCCTCACGAATCCTCTCCATGCCGGGGCCACAGTGCTTGAAGACTCTCCGGTGGGATTGCACCGAATCCCGGTGCTTTCACATTGAAAATCTGTTGCACGACCCGGCTGGTTTCTGGTAGGGCAGGCGGGAGATCCAGATCATTTTTCGTGCCCACTTGAAGCAGCCGGTCAAGGACAGCATCGGAGATGGCTGATGAGCAATTAAGGACACTTCTGAAGTGCTCGGCCCAGCGCTTCCGAAGTTGGGATTTCTCTGTCAGCAGCGGTGCGGTCCTCCTGATACACAGGCCGTAGATGGCCTTGATGGCTGAAAAAGTTTTTTCATTTCATTGCGGTCCGCTTACCCTGGATTTCCTCAGCCTTTCGGAGCATCCAGGCGTCCAGCATCTCCGCAGCCATTGCTGTACAAGGCGGCGGCATCCGAAGAAGGCTGCTTTGGTGGCGTCAGTCGGAAGAGTCCATGTAGGCTTTTGTGTAGTCAATTCTTATCCGTGATTAGGTTGCTGATGTTGGCGTCATTGTCGTCAAACCAGTCCTAGTGTTGACAGCGTGCGCGCTCGAGGGACTTCGAGGGGCGGTGGACTGGGTGACATTTCGCAGTTGACACCATCGTGTCTCCACGGTGGATGGAGCATGCAGGTCTCCGTTTCTGGAGTTATTTTTGTTACTGAAATCAAAAGAGTGAACAGGCAAATTTAAAAAGAGTATTTTAACTTACCTGGCGGCTCGCTTACCTTGGGGCCTTCGTCAGGGTTGAAGTCAGACTCTCAACTGGAAGATGACGGTGATCCGTTCAACCATCGGTATTGCGGATCAACTTGATCACCAGCACGTCCTGTCGATCTCGCCTCCGGACGCAGAGATATTCCAATAGCTGCCATCGTCGCAGCCGAGGGGTGCATCCACGTGGCCTTCTCCCCGCGTCGGAAGGTGTTGGTCAGCAGGAGATGGTGTCCACGCACGTTCGCAGAGAAAGGAGTCCGTGCTGTTAGAGCCACCGAGACCGTGGGGCCCCAGCACTCCCTGCCAGGCAGCGCGGTCCCTCCTGACGCGGGCGTTTACGTCACCAAGGATAATTAAATTGTCCGCCTTCGGCACAGTCGCCAGCGGGCGTTGCAGTCTCATTGTATTTGACCTTTATCGCATCAGAGCTCGTCATTGGGGGAGGAAGGCACCGATGATGCTGGCGAACTTGTCTCCCCGAAGAAGTAGGTGGAGGCTCATCAGGCTAAGCCTCCTTTTCTAAAGACCGAAAGTTAGGCTGCAATGCTAATTCTTAATGTGACCTCTATGGAAATTCCACTCAGTTATGATCCGAGTGGCCGTCCCATTTTCTGTTGTGGGAAATTCTATTATTTTGTGCGTAGACCAAGGGGATGTAGTGGCACGCCTAGTTGCAGCCTCACGCCGCACCAGCCACCTGCGCCATATCCCATCTTCGGTCTGCTTAACCCCGCCTTGACACCGAGCCACGAAATATGAGGCGAGTGCGGTGGATTCAGCGCAAGTCTACTATCCCAATAAACTCATTCATGCGAAAGCCATCATCCCTATGCCCACAATGCCCCGGAGCACATGGTGGACATTGTGCGAATCGACGGTCGAACTGTGGTATGTCTCACAGTCACGAAGACCTCCACGATCAGGGGACTTTTTCACTTCCTTTTTGTCGACGACTGTACACTCAAACACTATGACAGAATTACAAATCCAGAAACTTCTGGACTTATACGATTTGCACCATGCAGCTTTCGGCATGACCAAAAAACGGTTATCGCGCACTAATGAGCATTTACTATCGTCTACACCGGGCATGGGATGCATACCACTAGTAATCGTCTTTCCGTGGTAAGCGAATTCCCATACCTGAATAAAAAGATCTTCCGCACCATCAAAATCACTGACAAAATTGCACGTCCGAGTTGTAAACCTAGCCACCATAAGACTAGTTGTAATGCTGTCTGGAACAGTCATGGCATCATCGTAAACGCGAACCTGAAGATTAACAGCACAGTTGACCTGACAACATTCATGTGAGTTCGACCAATGTACAGCACACAAATCTAGGCAAGGAAAATGAACGAGTTTAACGCGTTGAATCTAGTCCAACCGTGACTGTTGGGATTTACCGTAAGGATAGCTGGTAGGCCTAAAGAACTTTTATGTTTGCCAGTTGTAAGTGGAATATGCAACATGATATGGGCTGGCAGAGATTACAACTTTAATAACTTTACGAACAACTTATCAACCCTTCTGCCAAACGTGCCGTACATAGAAGCTACGGCAGTGTCTGGCTGGCGTCAGCGTGGGCAGACCCGCGGGTTTCCAGCGCCGAAACAGCGAAAACGATCGAGCTGCGTGACAACTTTCGTTGACGAACAGCTCAACGATCGCTAACGGAACTCAGTCGTCCCATTCTGCCTTGGGGCTCACTATCGAGCCCCGCAAGCAGCCGCACAGCAGTCATTACTAGTAAAGGCCGGTGGACAATACCGAGAAAGACAATGGAGACTGGAATGGCCATTTCCGACTCATTAGCCATCAGCAGGCAGTCATACCCAACTCCAAGTGGTGCCCTCACCCGAGGCTTGAACCCGCGACCTGTTGATCAGAAGCCAAAACGCTCTACCCATTAAGAGTTCATCAACGAATGCAGTCAATAGTCCCTATCTAAACCAACAAGACAACGAGCCCGTGACTCAATGGTTAAAGCGTTGGGCTTCTGATCAACAGACCGCGAGTTCAATCCTTGGGTGGGACACCACCTCGGGTTAAGTATGGCTGGTTGATGATGACTAATGAACCATAAATGGACATTCCATTTCCTCAGTCTTTGTCTGCATTGTTCACATGCGTGTCAACTGCTGATCCACGCACGCGCCTGCGAAATGCGACTGTTTTACTTCTTGGCGCGTGACTGGTGCGTCAAGTGCCGATCGCCGTAACACAAACATACTATAGCGGCATCGCTTCAAGTGCTCGCAAACAAAGTGGACAGAAGCAACAGTAGCAAAGGACACCATGAAGACCTATTTCCAAACACTTCTTAATTAACCAACGGAAACTGTGCAGACCCTTAAGTATGATTGGCAGTATTGGCGGAATGTCGTAAGATGAAGTTTCCACACACCGGTCTGGCGGTCATTTGCAGGATTAATCGCGGTTGGAGTGCTGAACCAGTGCCAGAGGTCTCCGCTAACACCCGTAACGCACGTCTCCTGCCCAGCACTATATTTCTCTCCTACCGCCACCGCGTGTGCCTATTCCGGTCAAAAAGCCCAAACATGAAGGCAATCAGTATCACACAGTCTTCAAGATTACGCCACCTAGCCACATTAAATCACAACATGGCTTTGTAAGTTGCGATAGTGACCCTAGCCATCACTACACTGCAAACTTCTGGCATGAAATCGTGCAATGTAGACGAGGACGGTTGAACCGATATGTGCAAAAGTCTAAAATCAGCGATGTATTGGGACGTTAAGCCACCTCAACCATTTTACCCAATCCCATCATCAGTCAGTTGGGAGGCCTTTTGTAGACCATTGGCAAGGGAATGAAGGTGGTGTGAGGCCAACGTTGCAGTGCAGTAAATACGACGCGCTAAAAGTTGTAACCTACACGCTTACCCACTGTCAGGAAAACTCATTCCTTCCCCGAACTTAAAGTCTAGCCACAATGACACTTTATTAATTCAAACTTTACATCGCTCAAGTACGTGAGATCCAAGCCCGTGTGGTGTGCGTTATGACGGCGACTTCATGTCACCACAGCCACTGCGCCAAACCTCTACGCACTGATTTATGGATAAATGGGAGAGTGGTTGAGGCGAGGCCTTAGTTCCTAGCACGAAATTCGTGTAACAGTGGAAATTTCCGTCGCTTGCGACGTTCAAACCACTGTTTTCAATTTAAAATTGCATAGGAAGTAAACATAATCAGACAACTAGGCATTTTCTGCCCAGGTTGCATGGGAAAATCACATAGCTAGGAGGCTTTTTGTTACCAGATGAAGTAGCACCGCTGACCCCCTGAATCGGAGCCCTACTTAAAATCTATCGAATCTACGTCAGTTAACAGCACGACTTCGCACTTAAGAATAATTTTTCGAACTGGAGCCCTCTACAAGTACGCACTTTTACATTCGACAAACCCCATTGCTGGCTATATGGCTGTCTCGTGTATGATCCTGACTGGGTACAGGAACTCGACGGTTCAATCCTCCACTGCTGGAGAAGCTAAGCTCTTCAGGCCCGCTGCCATGAATAGCTGCGCGGTTTAAGGCCCAATATTTGACGGCCTTTTTCACGTAGAAGATTCAATCTTGCAGTATGTTTCATAACATTTTAACGCTCGAGGGTCGAAATGGGGAGGCTATAGCGCTTTGCATTGCTTTGTATTGGAGGAACCCATAGGTAAGACACTACATTCTAAGACTCACAAAATAACGGCGGTCAGTGGGACAACGAACGGATACATGTGCGGGGCAAATAAAAAGGCTGACATACTCTAAAACCCGATGATCGAGCCAGCAAAACGAAATGATCGTTAAACAAATTTAATGACAGTCGTAAGAGCCATACACAACAAGTAGAACATATTATGCTTTTTGGAGAGGGATTTCAAGAAAGTGGAGGAATCACCAAAAGTAAGTGGAAGTTGAATGAGAGGAGGCAAGCACAACATCAAAAGGCATGAACTACCCCCCCAGTTAAGGCAGTCAGCAAAACAGGTTGGCCGACGGCGAATGGTAGTAGAATCACAATAAGAAAACCTAGAAGAGAAAATGATCCGCACAAGGGGTTCAGTAGATGAAGGAAGGATAGAACCTAGCGTGCAGTAGCAGCCGTCTCCATACGCCGAGGATAATAAATATCGAGAATACGTGACGGGATTCGTTTTAGAACCTCCTTGGGGAAGATTCGCAGCAGCTCCCAGCCAATGTCGAGTGAGTCAAAGACACTGCGATTTTCGTAGGGGCCTAGGAGAGACGGGTGAGACAAGGAGGTTAACGAGTGCAAAAAGTTCCAAGTGGTCTTGATGAAAACTACAATGTTTTTAAACTAGGCAACTTCACTCAAGCAATTCATGATAAAAGCGCAAGTCCAAATACACATCAAAAAGGAGATTACCTTTAAGAACAAGAAAAGAGAACAGAGAAGCTTAAACGTCTAATTATAACAGCAAAATCAGGAAAATCCATTCGTCCGTCTGGGCGGCGGGCACGTCTTGGATGATTTATCGTGTTAGGTTACTGTCTAAACAGACACAACTTAAAAACTACCAACCCGAAAGGAAATGGAAGTTGTAGAAAAAGGAGCCCAAAAATCATTTAAAGAGGGGTGACCAAGGTGTGAGAGGAGGAAGGTTAAGTGTGTGCAGGGCAAATTGCACTCGCACAATTAAAAGCAACAAATTAATTATTTCCGTTGCTCTACATGTCTGCATGAAAGTTATTTCTTCAGAGCAATCCAACGGAGCACTCGCTTGTTAAATGTTTAGCTAATTTCTTAAGTTTTAAGTTCTATTTAAATGTAAACCTCTGTCGGCCTTTTCTACTAGCAATACTGGGACTTATATAGCACCAAGGAGCGGAAAAGCGTATAGCGAGTTCAAAAAGAATTAGACATTTTCGATAGTTTCTTAATCACTAACGAGGCAGTAAGTGGTAGCTAAATTCCATTTGTCCCTCATTTCTATATTTTCAACCAGATTTTCTCGCTGACAGTTCATGTTAACAGAACAAAAAGAACTCAGTTCTAAGCCAGCGTTAGTGATCACTTCGTATGCGCTTCAACAGCCCACCACTGTCGTAACAGTTAGGCCGTCACAAACAGATGGAGCATAAAGGATGCACCGGTAAATGACGAGCACTCGGTCGCAAAATCTGCGCCGACCCTGCTCCGGTCTTCTGACTCTGGCAGGAAACCCAGCATAGACATTTGAGGTAAGAGTGTGGTAGATGCAGTACAGGATAACTATCACTTAGAGCTAACTCCACGCGCGAGTCACCACGTTTGCTTTCAGCTTGCTGAAGCGCGCGGTAGACATCGTCCCTGTCATTCGGCCAAACTCGGGAAAAACGACAAGGTACGCCCTCAATCCATTGCTCACTGCCGACTCCCCATACTGCCGCTGGAGTCGCGTAGAGAAGGACTTTGTAGGCTGAGACTGAGCATGCAAGGTACTCGCTAACACTTAATGCACTCGGTAATTTACCATGTACACGATAGTTCGACCGTCGATTTCGACGAGGTCCACCGTATGCTCCACACCAGGTGGTGCAGGGACGGTGACTTGCGCGTGATTTAGTTTTTTTAAGTGATAGTAGCCTTGCGCTGCAGCTACCGCACTCTCCTCCTCCCCAACTGAGCCTCGGTGTCAAAGACAGAGTCAAGAAGACCGGAGATGGGAGAGGGCGCAGGTGGCTGGCGCGGCCGGAGCCGCCCCTGGGCGTACCACCACACCTGGCTCGGATCCCACGGAGTGGGAGTGCCATAAAGGCCACATTTAGAAGGAGCCATTGCAACCTGACTCTCAGTCCGCCAGTCAGCCACTCCACACAAAACACACATTGGGCTGACCACGCGGTCCGAGTTATCCCGTCAGTTGGCAACCTTCCAAGCCACGGCTTTTAGCGCACCGTGATAGGCTCAAGCGCGTCAGATTGTTTATAGTGAGGAAAAATACGCTGAGCTCTCGACCTCAGTCTCTTTCCCCACTCACAATCAGACCACTGTCCGAGCCGGTCCAGTTGTCTGATGCGGAAGCGGAGCGCAGCTGCTGGTGACCTCGTCTACGTACTACGTACACGACCTGGCTTCCCAAACACAAGCACCAGGATTTCACACAACAGGGAATTTACCATGTACACACACCTTGCGAAGAACATGTAACTGGACACACTGATGGGGTGACTTTTGTCACAGCCACGGATAACTTCATCTTTCAGTCAAATGGAGCCCCATAAGTAAGTTCTTTGAAAAACATGTTCCACGGGACTAGACCGCACATTCTGTTCAAAATGTGCACCTTGGCTGCTCAGATTTTCAGATAACCCACATTGAGGTCCGTCTATCCCGGTGAGCGCCTAATTACCAGTTTAAACAATGTTGTGGCCGCTGCCCTAATTACCTACGATGATTCATTGCAAAGGACCGGAATGAATCAAACTATAAGACTAACAGATGCCGTTTGATTCTAACATTGAACACTGCGAAGGTGAGGACACAGAATGTGGTAGTTACCTCAGGAATCGGTTCCGTCTGTATTTTTGTGTAAAAATTGGCTACTAAGCCATAATTTTTGGGTGGTCAAAAAGGTTGAATGACTACTTATAAACGTCTTTCGGAGCGAACGTTCTACAAATGGCCGGAAATATTTAAATGGGACAATCACAGCACGGCTTACGGAATAGTATGAAGGCTGGTGCGGTATCGTTTTGTATTGTAGACCTATGTGAGGAATTTTTCTACCTTGGAAACTGTTTGATGACTGTTGATTTATAAGACGCTTTGCTGATAGCATTTAAAACGAACCGTCGCTACTGCCAAAAACAATGAAGCTGATCAAATAGGACATTAAAACCTGTATGGAAGCAAGCACCAAGCGCGACCGAAAGCGACAAAAGACGCAATACCGACCGTAAACTGAACTTGAAGAGAAACACCCCTACTTCTAGGCCATGAGCAGTGGCGATTTTAATGCGACTTAAGATATAGTGAGGGAGGCTTTCGTTGCATCGATTTAACCCTCTTCCCTAATGACAAGAGAAGGCCAGGGCAGTAGCTAACCAGACTATCAGCCCCCTCCACCTAATTCAACATCTACCATGCTGAGGATATACCTATTGATACGAATCAGACTACCGTCACGTGGATTAGAGACGTCAAGGTTATATAGAAACCTAGTTCCCCGTGTCGGAGTACCTCGATACTCCGCCAATTTGTAATCTCGAAAGCTGCGACTTTTACACAGCGTCAATATAGATGAATGCGCGTCATATTTACTACGGTGGTTAGGAAGAGCCAACTTAAGTCTCGCCTGATTTTCTCCTGGTATTTTTAGTAGCAGCAATGAGACTACCTAACTGGATAGGAAATGGAGGTAGTGGCTCTGCAAGCATTTCACCGCTGCTTCTGGTGTGCAACATGTTTGGCCTCTTTTTAGGTCTTAAGCAATAAGGTAATCTGTTTTTGGAGCTCAGGGGCATACCACGCATCCATGTACAAACCATAAGTGTTTACTATGAGACAACAGCATAGGATGGTAATATTTTGAAGGAAAAAGCTTAGTACGGTTTTGGGTGAAGCCAGAATAGTCTGATGACGACAAATAACAAAGTTGATGCGAAACGAGAGAAAAAAATAGACAGATACCTTGAGCAATAAAATTCTTTTCGAATTTCGTCAAGAATTCAAGATAAAGAAGATCCTCGGGGCTGAGGGCCTCCTCACCAACCACCGCCTTCATGCTTTGGACGTCCTTTCCGATGGCATAGCACGCACTGGAAGGGAAGAAGAAAAATAGGCGTGTTGAAAATCCATCGCTCGAGATTCAGTTATAAAAATTTCACGGGCACGAGTTATCAGTATGTTGCAGCCCTTATGCTAGGACAAAATTTCGCTAGATGGGAGCGCAACCCCGCGCCGAGGCATACGAGTTCAGTTGGAATAGAAAAATTGGTCTTTAAAAGACATGATGTTATGCATAATACACAGGAGCCCTAAAGTTAATTTTGAGTACTCATAAATCACCTGCCAAGATAGTTTGGAAGGTGAAGAATAAGGACGCAACAGGCTTCTCAATGAATGTCGTCGACGTCCAGCAGAATTGGCCGAGAATAATGCACTGACAGTTCTATAATCCTTAATCTTTTAGTGGAAAGAGCACCATTTTCAACTGACCGGGTGTCATACAAGCCAGACATTGTCCCCTTCATGACTCGCAACATATCTCACGAAAGCTTCCATATAAACCCAATTAAGAAGCCCAGATTTTGTTGACAAGATAGATAAGCATGAAAATTCCCGGCAGTCTAAAAAGATGTTAAGTATTGCAGAAGGCAGAGGAGCAAGGCTTCAGTGGAGTACTTTTTGCATAGAAAAATGGCCCTTGAACTTCAGGTAAACAAGGAAAGCAAGGTAACAATATAGGCATTCCAATTATACTTTCGAGTTCCTAATCAGGAGCCCTCGTATGCGATAGCAAAGCGGCAAAGGAACAAGAGCAGAAAATTATTCCTGGCAGTCTCAGGCGCCCAGCCTCGACTGCGATTGGTCAACATTCAGGAATAAGCTTCGCGTACCTACTGCTGTGTGAGAGATGCGAGAGAATATGGCTTTTTAGCGGGCACCCCAGTGATTCGAGTAGTTACTTTGAGCTGGAGCATGTATTGAGGGTATGGCAAAAGCTAATGCCACTACCAGTACAAAGGGCACTTGTAATTGTTACGGCTGCGATCATGCCTTATCTAGCCGGGCTCGATTATGCC